>JAAEAF010001075.1:0-74475 GCA_011037195.1 Triatoma infestans | reverse complement strand
GATCTAGGCGTCCCTGCGGTATCCCAGCCTAACAACATTACAATATACATACATACTGACACCCTTTACACTACACACTACACATAGGACCTGCAGAGATAGTTGATGTGTGCAACTACTTGGGTACAGCGCACCCACAGGTAAACTTGAGCTCCCCACCACACACACTCACTCACACCTGAACACTCGACACTTTACAGACGACTACACACACTGCACGAACAAGTATACGCACTCGTTGAGAGCTCGGAGTATAAATATCTCTCCCTCGTGCTTGCCGGCACGAGGCTTTGGGGCTAGGGTGGAAAAGGGGATCCTGGGCATTGAGGGAGACGACGACCTGCGGGCGTCCGATCCCAACACATGTCTTTGGCCTCGGCTTCACCCGAGAGCTCTACCTGGGGGATAGCCCGACTCCAGGAAGGCTAGGGAATTCCGCCTCAGGCGGGTTCCTAGGGTTAGGAGGGGGGCCGCGGGGACACGGGTCGGTGCTTCGGTAACGGAACGCTGTCTTCCGCGGCACCTGACTATATCGGGGTGCGATGGTCCACCCGGATAGTAACCGGGTGCATTTGATCGTCCGAGGAGGCGGGACCACGTACCTCGATGAACTGTTTATGATTAATATGGAAAATCATAACATTTCTGGGCCTAGCCCACCAACTCACCAGCTCCTAAACCCCAATCCTTTCCCTAACCAAACTCAAACCCTATATCCCATCCTTCCAACTCCCCATCCAACTAATCCCCAATCGACAGTTTCAATGGAAGAACGACCTGGCATGGACAAGGATAATACTATAGGAAAATCGTCTGAGATGCAGTTCACACTGCAACCGTATAGCCCCTCTTCCCCGCCAAGGAAGAAAGCCAGGGGCGGCAACAGGAAGGAAAATGAGTCAGTTTTTAAATTTATTGATCTAGAAGAGGACAACTGGGGTAGGTTTTTTGTGGTAAAAAAGAAGGAAGGTTCATTCACAAATGAATGTTCCTTCAAACTTTATAATTTTATTAAAAGTACTTTGGGCAAAACCAAGAGCATTAGGAAACTCAACGATGGCTCCATTTGCATTGAAGCGGAAAACCGCACTCAAATAAGAGCCATATTAAACCTGCAAAAATACATGGATGCTGATCTAGAAGCAGGTCCCCACAAGCGCTTGAACACCTCACAAGGGGTGATTACTTGTCGGGACTTCTTAAACAGTAGTCTAGACGATATTAAAGTGGGTCTGGCCGAGCAGGGAGTGGTGGAGGTGAGGAGGATTAAGCGGCGGCATGAAGGATCCCTAGTGGATACTGCCTCGCTCGTTCTCACCTTCGACCGTCCAAGACCGCCACAGATGGTAGAAGCCGCTTTCTACAAATTGAAAGTACGCCCGTATATACCTTCACCTATGAGGTGCTTCAATTGCCAAAGGTTCGGGCACACTTCTATGAAGTGCAAGGCTCCAGAAGCGCTGTGCGTGTGTGGTAAGCCCAAACATGAGGGCGACTGCACACCGCCAATAACTTGTATAAACTGTGGCGGAGAACATAATGCCAGATCCTCGGGGTGTCCAATTTTGTCTAAGGAGAAAGAAATTCAAAAAGTAAAAACTCTTCAACAATTGCCTTATCATGAGGCAAAGGCAATTGTCGAAAGCAAATCTTATGTTATTAAAGAAGCTTCATATGCGGAAAAAATGAGGACACCCTTGTCAGTGGCACACTTTCTTCCAGCCCCTGCGAATAACCAGGGGCAATCTATAAACGGCCCTTCCCCAGCCTTAAGGGGAGCTATTTTAAAGGTGGGAGAGATCCCACCACCCAAACAAAATGCCCCTCAAGGGGCACCGGTAGCCGTAAGGCTACCTATAATCACCCCCACTAACAGTGGGAGTGGTACAAAGGTGGGATTAACCCCACCAAAACAAGCAAACGTTTCAGAAGGGGAATGGAAGGTGGTTACTCCACCGAAACGCTCCCCTAGAAGAAAAAGAAGTAGTGGGTTGATGATGCCACCCCCAAACACAGTAAGTGTGAGGGGGAGGAGCATCAAACCTATCCGAGGACAAACGTCCTCCGGCCGTGATGTCCGCTCTCCGAAGCAGCAATGGCAGCTGCTGGGGACGGATATTGAGGCCTCTGAGTCGGAGGGTGGGAGCACTTCAGACCATCCTCCTAGAAGAAGGAAAAAAGGCTGGCCAAAAGGCAAGCCTAGGAAACAGTGTGCCACTGACTGAATAGGTAATAATAATGATTACATCAGTATCCATGTATCTAATGCATTATATATATATTCGTAGTAACACTATAAGCAAAATTCTGCCATGTGTGGTCGCTTCAAACTGTTTCGATGTGTGAGTCCATTCTTCAATGGAATATGCGGGGCTATACTAGTAATATGGAAGGGTTACGCCGAATGGTGGCGGAACACCGTCCATTTGGGTTGTGCCTCCAGGAAACAAAAATTCGCCCGGGGCAAATCATTCGAATCCCTGGGTATGTCATATACAGTAAAGAGGTACAGCCTGCCCCAGGTGGGAGGGCGCACGGCGGTGTGGCCGTCTGTGTAAGGGATAATATTCCCAGCAAGCGGCTACCCCTCCAAACCAACTTACAAGCTGTTGCCGTGCGTCTAGCTATACCACTGCAGGTCACTTTAGTTAGCATTTACCTACCAGATATATTCTGGCGGAGAAGTGACCTGGAGAATCTGCTGTCACAACTCCCTTCCCCGGTGTTATTAATGGGTGATTTCAATGCTCATAACACCTGGTGGGGATCAGCCAATACTGATGCGCGTGGCAGAACTCTTGAGGAAATTATTGATAATTCTAACATGATGCTCCTCAACAGTGGTGATGCAACACGCTTTAACCCACACTCAGGTGGTTTCAGTGCAATTGACCTGAGTGTAGCAACACCCACCATTGCTGTTCGCTTGGAATGGACCACACTTGATGACCTATACCATAGTGACCACTTTCCAATATTAGTATCGAGCTCCATCTCCAGGTCTGATTATGTGATACCCTGGAGATACGACATCAAAAAAGCAAACTGGCCTGCTTACGCCACCAGAGTGGTGACTCCAAATTTCACAGGGGATGTCACCCTTGATACAAACATGTTTACACAGGCGTTAGTTGATGCGGCCGCTAGTTCCATACCGATGGTTGGTGGGAGAGTCACAAGACCTCCCGTCCCGTGGTGGACTCCAGAATGCAAGGTAGCAAATGCGGCCAAAAAGCAGGCTTTAAATAGATTTAAAAGGTATCCGACGGAGGAAAATCTAATTAACTTTAAAAGATTAAAAGCCAGAGAGAAGCAACTAATCAGACAAGCGAAAAAGGAAACCCTTACCTCCTACGTGTCTACAATCTCCACATCATCTACCTTAAAGGAGGTGTGGGATAAGATTAAAACTCTCTCTGGCAGTCGTAGAACCCCGTTGATACCAATACTAAAAATCAATGATGTCGTCGTCACCAAGCCGGAGGATGTGGCTGAGGCCTTTGCCAGACACTTTGCCAAAGTGTCCAGCTCACAAGGGTATTCGGCCGAATTCCTCCGGACAAAATGTGACGCGGAGCAACAGCCACTCGACTTTGACACCGCCATCAATGAAGCCTACAATGAACCGCTGACCATCCATGAACTAGAAAATGCTTTAAAAAAATGTAAAGACTCTGCTCCAGGGATAGATAGAATCCCGTATGCTATGATAAGAAATATAGGCGCAGCCGGGAAGGAAGATCTTCTCCGGTTGTTCAATAGCATATGGGAGACGGCCAATATCCTGATGGTTGGCGAGAGGCAATCATTATACCGATCCCTAAAGAAGGAAAAGACCCTAGTGACCCCTCTAGTTATAGACCCATTTCGTTGACTACTTGCTTGAGTAAGGTCCTCGAATCTATAATTAACTATAGATTGGTATACTTGTTAGAAATAAGAGGACTTTATAGCCAGCATCAAGCGGGATTTCGCAGATATCGTTCCACGTTGGATCAAATGAGCCATCTGGAGGCCTATGTGCAAAATGCATTTATGCATAGAGAGCACGTGCTGGCCGTGTTCTTCGACTTAGAGAAGGCTTTTGATACGACGTGGAGATATGCGATTCTGCGGAAGTGTCACGAATGGGGGTTGAGAGGGAAACTACCAAGGTTCCTTCGTGGCTTTTTAGAGTCACGAAGGTTCCGAGTCCGTCTGGGGTCGGTCCTTTCGGACCCACATGTCTTAGAAAATGGAATTCCACAGGGATCGGTACTAAGTGTTACACTGTTCACGATGGCGGTAAATAGTCTAGCCGAAGTTGTAGGAGACCCTCTCCAAATTTCATTATATGTTGATGATCTCGCCCTTTATCTGTCAGGTAGTGACTTGGGTGAGGTCCGAGAAACCCTACAACAGGCAGTAGATAGAGTGGCTGATGAGGCGTCTAGGAATGGATTTAAATTCTCTAAGACTAAGACGGTGTGCCTACACTTCTGCCGTTTAAGGCAAAACCATAGTCCCCCATTATTGTTATTGAACGGCACACCGATCCAATATAAAACAAGTATCCGTTTCCTAGGCCTCATATTCGATACTAAGTTAAACTGGCAGGATCACATAGACTATACTTATAGAAAAGCAAGGAGAACCCTCGATATTTTGAAATTTCTTGGTAGTTACAAATGGGGAACGGAGCGGGAAATTTTAAAACGCATTTTTACTACACTTACCCGTTCCAAACTAGAATATGGAGCGCCAGTATATAGCTCAGCGCGCAAGTCACGCCTGTTATCACTAGACAGAGTTTATAATGAAGGAATTAGATTATTCACAGGCGCCTTCCGGACTAGTCCTTTACAGAGCCTTTATGTAGAGTCGGGAATGCTGCCTCCTCAGCTTAGAAGAGAACAGCTTACTCTGACCTACATCGCCGGAATATGGGGAAAGCGATTTCATAGCTTATTTCCCACCCTATTCGAGAGCCCACATGAACAAAATTTCCGTCAACAACGCACGCGGACGCGACCCCTTGGGGTCCGGGCTAAAGAGCTACTAGACGCGGAGGGAATAGAATTAGGTCCAGTGGAGGAGTGGGGATTTCCGCCTTCTCCTCCCTGGTCCCTACCCTCTGCAAGCGTCCGTATGGACCTGGCAATTTATAAAAAAGAGGAGACACCACCCGTCGTCTACAGACAAAAACTATTAGAAATCTTAAACTTTTATTATGATTCTCGACCTATATATACAGACGGGTCTAAGATAGGTGACGGAGTGGGAAGTGCTGTGTACACGGAAGGAGTTACCATAAGTTGGACACTCCCGCATTATGCATCTGTGTACACGGCCGAGACATTTGCTATTTGCCAAGCCCTAGAATTAATAGAGAAAAATAATTATAAAAAATCTCTTATATTGACGGACTCATTAAGTGCACTAATGGCTCTCCGGGATAAATTCTCGACAGACCCAATGGTCTTAAATATCTACAGGTTACTGCTGCAATTAAGCGCATGTGGTCAATTTGTGACGTTCGCCTGGGTGCCGGGCCACATTGGTGTGTCCGGTAATGAACGGGCGGACGAGGCGGCCAAACGAGCTGCCTCTACACAAACAGATGCTGTAACGCCAGTACGTCCCACTGACCTACAAATATATATGAAACAAATTATTAATAAAAAATGGCAATGTCAGTGGGACAGGATAAATGAGAAGTTCAAAGATATTAAACCACATGTGCAAAGTATTACAGTCGAGAATTACCCGCGGCATGATTCAGTAATTTTGACGAGGCTGAGGATTGGTCATACACGTGTGACACATGGGCACCTCCTTGTAGGAGGGAGAAGGCCGAGATGTCCTCGATGCCGAGAAAGGCTAACAGTGGCGCACGTGTTGGAAGGGTGTCAGGCTCTGCGCAGAGACAGAGAGAGAGCAGGCCTGCCACATGACAAGCGCGCGATTCTACAAGAGGGTTCTCCTTATACAAGGAGGCTATTTGCTTTTTTAAAAGATATTAATATATATAGGTTCATTTAGGCTAGTATTAGGTTAATTAAACATGGGTGAAGGAATATCGAGTACTTTACCCAACTAGGTTAGTTATTTTAGGGGAAAGGAATATAGAGTACTTTCCCTTTGTACGAATGTGTAGGATGAATGTATTTATTGGTATGAATGTATTTATTGGTGTGAATGTATTTATTGGCGTGAATATATTTATTGGTGTGAATGTATTTATTGGCGTGAATGTATTTATTGGCGTGAATGTATTTATTGGCGTGAATGTATTTATTGGCGTGAATGTATTTATTAGCGTAAATGTATTTATTTCATGAATGTTAGTGTAAATGTATAGATTAGGTTTTTTATCCTGGGGTTGAAAGAAATTTTATAAAAGTATTTCAACCCCACTAGGTTTTAGTTCAATTTAGGATTAGTTCATTTTAGGGGGTGCAGGAACATTTGTTGAAAGTACTGCACACCCCAACTAGTTTTATAGTAAATAGCCTCCTCGGAATAGATTATGTAGCTAAAGTGTGCATAAAAATAAGAATGAAAATATTGATGCAACCCAAAGTACTTTACTCGTCGTGAATTATATTCAAATTACTTGTGGCAATTAAAGGGATGACATAGCAATAAATCCACACTCCCCCTCGTCGACCAGATTGATGATATAAGTGGGGACGTGTGGAAAGGTTCAGAACCTGGGGCTCTTCCCCGCCTTGTTCAGCAAGGTGTTGTGCAAGAAGCCAACCAGGTTAGCAGCATGTGTCATCCCAGATCGAGCGGCGTAAGTAATGAGAAAGTAATACTGATTTGGTGGCGCTAATACCACAGTAGTTTGATGCGCCCAAAAAAAAAAAAATAAAATTAAAAAAAAAATAATAAATAAAGAGGTTCAGATTCTTTGTATTCGCAAAATTGGAGGGTGTGTCACTGTAGTCATTCGAATGTCCGTAGATTCTGCTCTAAGTTTATAGTGGGTCACCAGTGTCCATATTTTGGAAAAGAACCATACACATTTTGTCCTGTTTGCGCCGATCCACGCGTCAATTCTTTGGACATAAAATAGAAGGCCCAGAGTCCTTTCGAACAATTTACCTTTCGAGTATATAGTATCGCGTTCACCAGTAAAATAGTACGGGTCAGTTATCAGAATTCTTGGATATCGTATTTGTCTGATTTCGAACAGTAGACCAGAGGGCTTCGTTCTCGATATCCAACAACTGCCCGCCTATTGTCCGTGTTCAAAGGTGGATACAATGCTTTGCACTTTTTTTCTTATAGGAGCCAGTTTATCTAGAGCTTTCCTTTCTGCTCTAGTTGTTTTGTCGTCGAATCTCAAGAAGTAAGATAAAAAATAAAATTGATTCATCGACATGGTAATTCTAAACAGTTGATGCCCATTTTAATGGGGACCACAGCTCTTCAATATTTAGGTTTGAAGATTTATTAACCCTCAGCAATATACATCAAGCCAATAAAAGCGCGAATTTCTACTTCTTTGTTGCTTTATCGTCTGACAGCTAATTGATGTCAGTCTTCGACTAATTTCATTACTTGTCATTTCCACAATTTCTGAGATAATCTCATCATTTATTCATGAATTCCACTTCATACTAAGAGTAGAAATATTTTTTGTCCTATTTAAACTAGGGTTTGAAAACCTGTAGTTAAAAAGGGTTTGGAAAGATAAGATTAAATTGCCAAAAGGGGTGGGCGAGCCTCGTTCCACCACGACCTTTGCTAAATGGTCTATTGTGAATCCCCTGTGATTATAGCACATCCTTCAGCTTCGCCCTCTTAATCAGACTTAGCAAAGCTAAAAGTGGCTCCGTCTTAAAGCTCGAGGTTTCGGGATTGCTTGTCCCTAGTTTATAGGGGTTTGGTAAAAGTGAAGTTAATTACTCTGTCTTAATCTTTGGAGAATGAATTATTTATAACTTTCTGAATTAAATACTTTTTTGTAAATTATTATGTTTAATGTTAATTTTCCCAAAGATTCAAAAATACTTTTCAACTAAGTAATCTAATTTATGTTAACTAGATTTCTTTCATCAGAAAATTCCAGACCTCAAAACACGCCCTTGGGAGACGAGACCCTGACACTGTTAGTATTTTATCAAGCAATTGAACAACCATTTATAGATACTTTTATTTCTCTTATATCCATTTCTTAGAACCCTAAACGAAAGTCGCAGATGATTTATCTTTTTATAACCACTCCCTCTTGTGAAAATGGATGGCGCTGTAGCATCGTGCCGCCTATACTCAGCCGTCAATGACAAATATGGTTTATAGCTCTATGTTATGAATGATGAAGTGTTTATTTCATATTACTATTATGTGATAGGCGAGTAAGAGGGTGGTGGCCATGACCTTAGATGCCGATACAGATTTAAGAAATCATTTAAAGTGACAACAGTTTAATCGTGTTATTTATCATGGGAACCGTCTAATTCTCAGCTTTTAATGTTAGCTGTGATTTCACAATAAACTAATTGCCGTCATTTGAAGAGCCTGTTTTAAAACTAATTCGTATTTATATACCCAATAATCTAGTGTTGTAACTTCCCGATAGTAATCTCATCATACTAGCAGTACGACAGACGATAGAGCTCTCAAGGCATTGCACCAAGCGGCAGTAAGTAGTAAAAACTACGCTCCCACTCCTTCAACAGCCTTTCTTCCTTCTATCTGCTAAGGGGGGGTCATATTAAGAGAATCCAGTAGGGCTTGCTCAAACTTAATCATATTATATCAATAATCAAACACTCTTGTTACTTTTGTCTATATATATTCCTAATTATATTTGTGCTACATTCTCAATTACATTGTTTTTGTTCAATGCCAAGTGAAAAGTGGCTAATCTACTTAGTCTATGTATAACAAATCAACCCAGTGTTTATTACAATTTAGTACCAAATTCAACAATAAACGCCATCCAACCAGCTTACACTCACATCTTCCCTCAACCCAACTATTTGAAAACAACTTTATCCATTACACTAGTTAAACCCAAGAGAAATTCGCATGAAAAATTATGTTAGGACCTTCCATAAATAATCTTGAAGATCATGTTTAAGCGCACCGATGATTTAAACAAAAAGTTGATTTTGGTCATTGAAATGTAATTCAATATGTTTTCGGAAGTATTTATTGGTTCTATTGCTGGAATATGAACTGATGGGGACGTATAAGCTCCGGCTAAGTCATGCGCGGCTTGTGTGTAACCAAAGAACTTACTACCTGGAAATCAGCAGTACAATAAGAAGGCTCCGGGCACCACTCCCCCTAGATGTTGACATAGATTAAAGAAATCATTTAGTTAATATACTAAAAAATATTTTAAACCAGAAATCCCCTCAATTTGCATGCATTTTTACAACAATTAAGGATAAGGGTTTAAGTTCAACTTATTGGACACGCGTCCTATTATGTGACATGAACATATGCGCTTGAGAAATTTTATTTGTACATTACGTTGATAATTTTGACCGAAATTAGCATATCGGATCCGCTGTATTATCTCATGAAATATTGAATTTGAGCGTATCTGCAATTTTTCAAGCAATCAATCATGCTCACACAAACACAAACACACACACAAATACAAAACATAACTCCAAGAAAATTGCTTTTCACTAAAAAAAATTGCTATGTCTTGTAAAATTTATTTCAAAAATTGAAATCGACATTTTTTTAATTAATTTCTGTTATAAAAACAGTTATACTATGTGCAGTCCATGTTCGAGACTGTTTATTAATAAACTACCTTTCTGCCAGAGGTATTGTTGGTAGGAAAATTAAAATACATACATTTAATCATTTTCAAGCAAAACCTTTCGCTAAAAGCAATCGCTAGGTGACCTTAAAAAAATTATTTTTAAAAATTCATTTTTTTGTCGATGAAAATTCAATGTTAAAAATTTGACTAGTTGATTATAAAACTTTAAAATGAATACTATTTACAAATTAATACTATTTACCAATTAATACGATTGACAAATTAATTCTATTTACAAATTAATACGATTTGTCATATTGAACATGTAGTAATTAATAGAGCATACAAAATTTCCCGATTCTAAGATAGCCCCTGAAGAAGACAAACAATGTTTGTCCAAACGTCGGGTCATTAATAAAAAACACTTTAAAAAATTTTTTTAGTGTTTTTCTTATGGTACCCTCCGGCCGATCAGCCAACTAAGAGATACATCAGATCATTTCTAACGGCCAACAACTTCTACAATTTGAAATTAATACTATTTACCAATTAATACGATTTACAAATTAATACTATACACAAAGTAACACTATTTACAAATTAATACTATATACAAAGTAACACAATTTACAAATTAATACTATTTACCAATTAATACTATTTACCAATTAATACTATTTACCAATTAATACTATTTACCAATTAATATTATTTACCAATTAATACTATTTACAAATTAGTACTATTTACAAATTAGTACTATTTACAAATTAATACGATTTGCAAATTAATACTATTTACAAATTAATACTATTTACAAATTAATACGATTTACAAATTATACTATTTTACCACATTAAATATTATTTCCATTAATACTCGTTACCATTAATATATTTACCACTTACTACATTTACAAATTAATTACTATAATACAAAGTAACACTATTTAACAATTAATAATACTATTTACCATGAATACTATTACAATTAATACTATTTACCAGTAATACTATTTACCATACTACTGTTTTCTAATTTAAGTACTTTTACCAATAATCACTATTTAAAACAATTAAATACTAATTTACCAATTAATAGTACATTTACCAATTAATACTATTAACAATTAATACCTATTTACCATCATACTGTTTACTAATTACAAACTTTACCAATTCAATACTATTTCACCCCAATTAATACTATTTAACGCCATTAATATTTTTCACCAATTAATACGATTTACAAATTAATACTATATACAAAGGTAACACTATTTTACAAATTACTACTGATTTACCAATTAATTATTTACCAATTAATAACTATTACCTAATTAATACTGTTTACTATTAATACTTGGACCATTAATACTATTTAACAATTAATATAATTTATGATTTACCATTTCAAATTAGTACCATTTACAATTAATACGATTTTGCAAATTAAAACTTCTTTAGAATTAATAACAATTTACTAATTATACTATTTTGACCACTTAATACTATTTAACCCATGAATACTATTTTACCATAATACTATTACTATTAATTCTATTTCACAAATTTCTTCAGATTCACCTAAGATTCTTTTGTTGATTCCCGATATTTATCGGCTTAATGCTTACTTTTTATGGTGTCTTCTTTAGTAGGTAACTCCTACCTCCTTTAGCATTTTATACTAATAAAATCGGGTGTGAAACAACTCACACAACGTGCTCTTACTCCAGCTTTCAAAATTATAATTGACAAATGTTATACCTAGTTAGCGTACCAAATTTAATGAAATTCGTCGAAAACTGAAAAAAACTGTTCAGTAAAACCGCACTTGCGGTTTACTATTTTTCTTAAAACTTGGAATTATGGGCATCTATTTATTTCTAATTAATTTTGTTTAGATGATAGAATTGTATAATCAAATATGATAGCATTTAAAAGAAAAAAACAACATAACCCCACCCCTTCCCTAAAACTGCCCTTAAATAAATGTTCCCAGAGAAATGTTTTAAGCAAAAGTTGTAGATCTTTGTATGCGTAGTTCATATACTAAGTTTCAAGAAAATCATCCGAGCCATTTTTGAAAAAATCGCGAAAAAATGAAAAAACTATTTAGTAAAGTGGTAAAGTAAACGCACTTCCGGTTATGCGATTTTGTCAAACTTGAATTTCACAATATATTTAATTGATAACTATTGAATGAGCGAATTGCTCCCGCAATACACTGCAATGGCACTTTAATGAAAACCTAACCCATCTCTCCCCCAAAACGTGCCCTTAAATGATTTTCCCAGAGAAATGGTTCAAATTAAAATTGTCGTCTCTTTGGTATGTGTAGTTGAATGTACCTAGTTTTGAAAAAATCGTTGGAGCCCATTTTTTTGTGAAAATCGACAAAAGTGAAAAAGAATCCATCGGTTGAAAGTGGGTACTCCGGTTGTGGAATTTTTTTAACAGATACGTACTGTCAATGGCCCAGGGTGATACCTAAACGATACAAGTTCAACGTTTCTCCGATTTTTTCGTTTTTTGACATGCTGTCAAATACATACACTACACAACAGACCATTTGCAAGTTGCTAACAACACTTTTTTGTACTCAGGGAACGTCAAAACGGATATTTCCGGTGAAAACTCGATATCGAAAATTTGACACGATTACAATACTTCCTCTTTACGAGGAGTAAGAGAAAGTAAAAAATTGGTTTCATGACTTGAGTGACTATCCCATCATATTAGGTAAGCAGCATTGTCATATATTTTAAACGGTATAAGTATTCTCGATATTTTTCTGCTGAAAATTAAAAGATTGTCACTTTTGTATCTTACTTTATGATTTACTTGCCTATTCGTTATACTTCCTCTATTTGTTAGGAAGAACTTCAAAGGTCTTTGATCTTTTATCTGTATTTTGCCACTAGACCTCCCAGACTTGTCTACCTTATTTTGATACTCTGTTATTTGTCCACAGTTCTAAAGTTTCATCCAAGGCAGCTTGATTAGTAGCCTCCATTACCAAGTAATTCCAGCATGAGCCTACATACAATAGATATGACTATTCTGTTTTATCTATTTCTTATTCTGCATCATTAAGGCCATACACAATTGCTGTTTGATGAGGGAGAATTAACCATTTTTTTTTTTGATCAACCATTTGACATAGAATCGTCCTGACAGCATAAACAAAATGGCTAAACTTGCTACATATTTATATGCCAAATTCTTACCTGAAGATCTATTTTCTGTAACTCCAAGTCAGAAATAATCATTTTAGAACTGTAAGCGTGTAAAAAAAAAAAAAAAAAAAAAAATTCTGGATAAAATAGAATTGATGGTAGCCCAATGATTAATATAATTTAGAATTTTAGAACAACATCTGGAATAATGATAGTATGAATAATGGATCTGCGGAAACAAAATCTCTCGTCTAGAAATTGTCAACAAACATGGCCAACCAACCCATTTGCGATTGTCGAATCGCTGATGTTTTTACAATCGCGATACAATTCAATGAAATATGAAGTGATATGTTTTCTTTTATTGTCATTTTACCAGAAGAGGATAAATATATTATGAATTTTATTTCCATAGAATAATGGGGGTGGGAAAAGCGAGTTAACAATGACTAAATATATGTGATAGAAAACTCATTAAAGAAACATTAAACTTTCATTAGTTTAAATGATGTACAACAAGATTATTTAAGGAGTGTGCGCAATAAATGAGAAGGGAGGTATAGTGGTGGTGTTTCTATATAAATTGTCAGCACTCCCCCCCCCTCTCTGTCAAATAAGCTATTGTAATACTTCCTTCTATAGTATCAAACATAATGTTATAGTAGCAGCAGTAGTAGTAGTAATAAGCACAAAAGATATTGTTGTTCTCCCACCATCGCAACAAACTATCACTCCTTCACACAAAACTTTAAAATGTAGATATTTTAAGAAAATCAATATTACTCCCAACTTTATAATCAACAAAACTTCCAAAACAATATATGATTAAACAATTGAATTAAAGTTAACCACAAGAGTGTCATAATCTAGACTCTAGAGCTAACCTTAGTTAAAGCATTAGAATACTTACATTTGTATTTTAACGCCTACCATAAATTTCAGAATATACACTTCGCATCACAGCATCCTAAGCCATTAATTTTACAATATGTTTAAACATTACCAGCCTACTAATTAGTAACAATATTCCTACAAATTATATTTACCTTTAATTACCTTTATTAAGGTTACTATAATGCATTTTTATGACAAACATAATGTTTAATATTTCATTCGCCAATTGATGACCATGCTAATTCATGACTTCAATGATCAAACTAGTGGAAAAGGTCGCAGTAAACAGTATCTGGAGTATTATATTGCCAAAAGCTTTGCAAGTTAGTGTAATATTCCATCAAAAGATGACCCTGTCTCTAGGATAATGTAAGAGTGGCTGGATGATTGTTGATATGGTTGTTGTCAAAATAAACGCGCACTATTAACAGTTCACTCACAGTATTATATTTTATGAAATTCTTAATGAGAAGGAAAGAGTGATTAGGGGCAAAGTGGAGAAGAACGTTGATATCGTTAGTGTAGATAGCGCAGCTTAATGAGCAATATGGAACTTTTGTTGTTCTTGCAGTCGATTAACTAGTGTGTGGCTATGGTTGATGAAAACTCTCTGGTCTTTATGAAAGCTTTTAGCAAAAATTGAATGCAGACAGTAATTTTTTGCAAACTAATTGTTGTTTAGACTGCTCGAAATAAATAGCTTTTGATTGCTTGCAAAGCAGACTAACATTTCCTGACTTCTTGATTGTTTGCTTAGTCTTCTCAGATGTTGGTTTAAGACTTGATCGATTGTTGATTTATAATCGATTAAAATTTAAATTGCCCAGCTTTTATACGATTTTTTGGTAAATTGATTGTTGAAGATTGTTGCCTGAATGGGCGTTTCAGACGACAGTACACATAAGTTGAGGTGCACTTGCAGTGCCAAAGCAAACGCCGATCAGCTTATATCTGTAAAGTTTTCAGCGCTTATTGTTTCGTTGCGGTGAAATTTCTCAACAATGATCTGTTTATTCCAATATGAATAACAAACTCCACTTAAATATAGAATTTTTTTTTGAGGTCTTGTACATTGTTGATAATGTTCAAGGTTTAGTATTCAAATTTAAGTATAAAGAATAATTTAAGCATAAAATAATTTATACGAAAATAGAATCGAATAAGATAAATATATAAATGTTAAAAAAATTATAGAATAAATTTTTGTAATTGACCGTTCCCAGAAGATACGTATTTGGAGGACTACCGAGTAGAGTGGCTTCTAGTAAAAAGGATAAAAGAGATGTAATGGGATGTTTACACGGCATTGGCCAGATGAGTTTTAAACTAAAGAGAATTCTTTATTGCTACATAACGGGTACAATTGGTCCTCTTCTTCAGGAGCTTTTTTTATATATTTTTAAATTCCAATGAGCAGACATGCCAATACTCTAACTACTGTTAGAGAAAATATTGCAATCGTGCCAGTTTTTCGAAATTGAGTTTTCACCCGATTACACGTTTTGAGGTCTCCTGAGTCCAAAAAAAGTGGTTTCTAGAAAATGGTCTGTATGTGTGTGCGTGTAGATGTGTATGAAAAGAATATCTCAAAAAAGGAAAAGTTCCAGGAAGCTCTCAAATTTGGTATTCCGTTTAGGTACTACCACTGTGTCAGACAAGATTTCGGGCAAAATCTATCAACCGGAAGTGCCACTTTACTAAATTTTTTTTTTCAGTTTTTTTGTGATTTTCTCGAAAACGGGTCCAACGATTTTTTTTAAACTTGTTACATCAACTACAACATATAAAGAGCTACAACTTTTATCTGTAACATTTCTCCGTGAAAATTCATTTAAGGGCACTTTTAAGGGGATAAGTGGAGTTACGGTTTTCTCTAAAGTGCTATTTCAGTTATTACACAATTGTATCATCTAAATAAATGACTGGAAGTGCTTTCTTCTTTGAAGGATGTGCTTCTAGTCTGGGTGCCAGGTCACATGGGAATTTTTGGGAATGAGGAGGTG
Source organism: Triatoma infestans (assembly GCA_011037195.1). Taxonomy (NCBI): domain Eukaryota; kingdom Metazoa; phylum Arthropoda; class Insecta; order Hemiptera; family Reduviidae; genus Triatoma; species Triatoma infestans. The sequence continues at coordinate 58,685 of JAAEAF010001075.1, read as the reverse complement.
GATAGGTTTGGCAAATTAGGCGCCTCTCTTCCTTTCATTGGTCCGGAGCCTGTTGTTTGGCGTCTCTGTCAGACTTCCAGACATGGACAGCTTCACAGCATTCATCCTTATGGATGAGCTCAGTTCGTTTTCGGCAGTCCAAAAATGCTCATCGGGGATCCGGACAAGGCCATTACTGAGACGTTGCTGTGTTTTTCACGGAGCGCTCTCAGGCATCTGGTTGGATCTCTTACTGGACATTGTGGTTTAAGGTGACATCTCTACATAATGGGGCTCATGCCGATCCATTTTGTAGAGTCTGTGAGACAGAGGAGGAAACACCCATCCATCTTATGACTGATTGCCTGGGTTGCGAGGAAATTAGGTTCAGGATCTTTGGTCGGAATAGGATGTCTGTGGAAGAGCTTAGGCTATTTCCGCTTAAGGTTTATTCGGACTGCGGTAAATCTTAGATGGATTAAATCCGGGTCTGGATTTTTGTTCTAGACCCGGTTTGTGGTTGTTTTTCTTGGGGTAGCAATATGGGCCCAGTGAGGCTTGGTAGCGTAGGGTTTCCCTCCCCAAAGACAAATAATAGAGATTACAGCGACAAACCAAGCCGATGTGGCTGCTCAATTTCATTGAGTTGCTATAAAAAACACAGATTACTAATCTATCTTCCTGAGACAATCTCAAGTCCAAAAGACACAAACGTTACAAAACTAAAGCAAATAGCGCAAAGAATAAGCGAAATAAGAATGAAACATACATAAATAACTCAATACGCAGGGCCTTAAATAATACTATTTATCAATGACCGTAGATGTGATTATGGAGGATTCCCAAGGAATCCAAGATAATTTGCTCCGCCAGCCGGGTCAAATTCCCTTTGTCAATGCCGACATTATCAAAAAATTCAGCAGTAGCCATTGGGCTTGCCCCCCGAGAGCCGAACCATAAGCCGTGAACTGCAAAGTTCCTTTCTCCAAATTCTTGTAGGAACTTTTCTTGGAGAAAGTTAACGCACTTCTCATAAATCGCTCTCTTTTCTTCATTAATCTGCTTGGCCTGGTCTGGATCGTTGCTCTCATACCTAACCGTAGGGTCGACAACTAACGCAGATCGACTATCCTTATCGAATGCTACTATATCTGCGTATCTTGAGGCGCCGTCCGTGTCAACACAGTAGACCTCCTCATAGCATGCATAGCCTTTTTCCTTTAATAACTCGATGACCCTACGTTTGACATTGTGGTGTCGGCGAGTGACGAGGAGCATGTTGTTCGGGCATTTTCCCAGCACATGGGCCGGAGTTCGGTCTCTCTTCCGCATTTGCGGCAGAGGAGCCCAACATCTCGCATCGCCTGATTGCCGACGCCTGTTAATCATAATCATCTAAATAATATTAATTAAAATTAAATTTTTATCGTCTAAATCCTGAATTCGAAGAAAATCGGATGACCAAAAATTCGACTTTACTGAATATGTTTTTCAGTTGTATTTTTTGTGATTTTCTCCATAAAAACGCCGACGGTTTTAAACATTAATAAGAACTCTAGGTGTGAAGAAAATTTGCCATTTCACAGTAAGAGAAAGTCGTGTGATTGTTTCACACCAGATTTTTTCCAATCAAATACAATCTGTATCAACCAAGTTAAATCTTTTTAGAATCATATCATCTTTTTTAGGTTCCTCTGTAGTGTACCATTTTATTAAAGTGCAGAATCAATCACCTAGACTAGTTTTTAAAGATATCTTGATATTTAGTAAAATTTCCAATCTGTGGACGATTTATCTTATTACTAATGCGTTGTAATTTAATATTTAAGAGGGAAGCCGCAGGAGAGAGACAACGCCTTTAGCCCTAAATGGCCTTGTCCTATGCATCCTAGGTTACTTTCATTTTATATTTAATGCTTTCCAAGAGCCAACTCCATTTATACCAAACAGATGTTTCCAAACAAATAAATAAATCATAGCAAAGAATCCAAAGAAATCCAATACTCTCTAGCCACCATCTCTCCTACGTCATTATAGAATTTTCCTTTTAAATACCAATAGAAAAGTTTACTGGCAAGAAGTAATTGCTTGTAATAAAACTTTTCAAATAATACACTTTTAATTTCCCGTTTTTTATTTAACCAGTTAAAAGTGGTAATTAAAATGGGAAAGAGAGTTTATTTTGGATTGCTCATTTTATTTCAGCAATTCTGATGGTTTTAAAACTATGTAATAGCCAGTTTGAAGGTGATTGGTGAAATGGTATGGAATAAACACAAACTCATTACCGCACTATATATATAATTATATATAGCGATACTTATGAAGAGAAAAGTGTAATAGAGGGTTGAGTGACCGAGCGAAGAGTGATAATGTAGGGAATGTAGCATGGTAGCGTTGGCTGTTGCAATCCGCTTATAGGGGATATCGCTAGTTAGAACTCTTGCTGTTCTAACATGGATTACCTAGTGTGGCTAGATTGGGAAACCTTTCGAGATTTATTTGCGACTTGCTTACACTTCAAAGTTGATCTGGCGCCTTCTGTTAAGCTCTCAGATTTCCGACTTTTTATTCCCTCTCGCTAGCTCTTTGTGGGAGATAGAAAACGCTTATCGCTCACAAATCGCATAAGTTTTTCCACAAGCTGATATAAGCATAAACTGAAACTGAAACGGGTACCGAATAAGAAATTTTTTCGGTGGAAAAACTTATGCGATTTGTGAGCGATAAGCGTTTTCTATCTCCCACCAAGAGCTAGCGAGAGTGAATAAAAAGTCGGAAATCTGAGAGCTTAACAGAAGGCGCCAGATCAACTTTGAAGTTTAAGCAAATAAATCTCGAAAGGTTTCCCAATCTAGCCACGCTAGCTAATCCATGTTAGAACCAGCAAGAGTTCTAACTAGCGTAATCCTCTATAAGCGGATTTAAAAAATGACCTAGTTGAATCTAGAAATTTTGTGACACTATTTTAAAAGAGGCTACTGCCACAACGCCACTTCCGAAATTAATGAAGTAGAGATAGAAGGCTCTTTACAGATCACGGGATATGAGCCTGGACTACTTTCCAGGACGTTCTCTCCTTAGATTCAGCACTTCTCGCGACAGGTTTAGAGGTGGATCCTTGCACTAGCAGTCAGAGAACTTTTAGTTGAATTAGGCATTCAACCATAAACCACCTATGAGCAGCCGCCATAGTTCCCAGAAGCTGCCGAAACATCCACATCAATTTACGTCCCAAAAGCCGCACGCCGTGTTGAAGTCTATAAAACCTTCCTTCAAAACCCGATTGATTTCCTTTTCATTAAACGAATTTTTACTTGAGATAAAAAATGAGTTTATTTCGACAACGATCAAACAAAAACAATGGATTAGACCAGGCCAACCAGCTGTACTGACCCCCGAAGAGAAAGATTTGAGATAAAAGTGATGATGTGCGTGTGGTGGATCTACGAGAGTATCATTAATTTTGAGCTAGTTCCTGACGATCGTGCGATTACATCCGAACTCTATTCTACTCAGCTAGAACGCATACACTCAATTTTGACAATAAAATATCCCTCTTGAGTTAATTGAAAAAGTGTAATCCTTAAACAAAACAACGCAAGGACGCACAACACTTCATGTCAAACTTTCTCAGTAATCGAAGATTTTTAATTTTGAGTTTCCCCCTTATGCAGCTTACTGCCCCCAGATTTGACACCCCTTGATTACTATCTCTTCCGAATCCATGACCCACTTTTAAAATAGTAAACAATTTAGGAATAGGGAGGAGATGAAAACGGGATGTTTGAATTTTTTTTACCTCCTAGATAGCTCTGGGTATCGGAAGGATATCGAATTGTTGGCTCACAGATGGGCTCCAGTAGTAGAAAATGATGGCCTTTACTTCGCGCAATAAGCTTAATAGATGAGTAAATAAATCATTTTTAAATTGTAATTTGAAAAACTTTTGTTACATCCGTATTATACTTGCTTGGAAATGTGAACAAAAAAGTAGTCGAGGAGTAGGGGGAGTAAATTCCAATCCCAGAATCCCCACATATAATTTACTCCCATACACTGTGAGCCAGCATTCAAATTATTTACATACATGTCTCAGATTGCACTCAGAATCCAATGTTTTTTAATTACCGTTAAAATCATTTAAAAGAAGATATTTATTTATAAAGACTGTAAAAATCTGTTTTAAATTTTATTGATTTATAGCAATCATATTTAGTTTTAGAACGAAATTATGTTCGTTATATAATTTGAAGAAAAGAAAATATTTCATTTTATTTTTCAAGTATCATCTTAAAAAAGTTCTGTCTAATAAATGTTAAAAAAGAATTATTAATTTTAATGAATTTAAAGAAATATTGAAAGGAAAAAAACCTTTATAAACTTAGTTGAATTTTGTAAACAAGCTTGCCAATACAACAAGTTTCTGAGTTCAATTATTAAATAACTTTCCCATTGTTTGGCTCTTTATTAAATTTGTACATTTTTTTTTTTTTTTTTTTATTCCGGCTCATTTGAAATTTGTTTTTTTTTAAATAATTTTCATTTTTTTTTTTATTACATTTTATATTTTTGCTTTTATTTTTATTTGTATTTTTGTTAGACTTTTTTTCCAAGATTGCAGGCTTCAATTTGTGGTGATAGGCTGGTTTAGGCTTTTACTCAATTTTCACGAAGTCTTCATAAGCAGTGTGATATCCCAGACTTGCTCAAGGCAACATAATACTAAGTGTTTTAAAGAAAAGTGTCTGTATTGTACTTGGTACAATGTGGTATGTACTTGGTTAGTTCGTAATTGGTTTGGCAATATGTATTGAGCTTTTTTATAGGCAATGTATTTAGGTTCTTTAAAAAATCAATAAACAAAAATATTTTATCAGAGATATTGTCCGAGATAGCCTGCTTCTTTTTGTGGTCATCGACCGGTTTCGGGCGTTCGCCCATCATCAAGATGTTTCTGTCAGAACAGTGTGATAACATAGAATTGCACAGAGCAATTTTAGTTGATAACTGAACTGTATAGAGTGTATCAAAATAAATTTGCTCTGTGCAGTCTATGTTACCACACTGTTTTGACAAAAACATCCTGATGATGGGCGAACGCCCGAAACCGGTCGATGACCACAAAAAGAAGCAGGCTATCTCGGAAAATATCTCTGATGGTTTCCAGCTCTACGGAATCAATCACAATACAACAAAAATATTTTAATCTGCTTAGTGCCATAGATAAATAATGTTCTTGAATAATCTTCTTCATAGTTTCATTAATTGTTCATGTTTTGTTTGAATATTGTTATTAGTTGTTGTATAGCTTGTAAGGGTGTTGTGAGGAGATGTTGGTTGTTGATGATGATAGATAAATACCACCTTAATATTTGGTTTAAGATATATAATTGATATGTGTATATATATAACTGACTGCCAGGGACTTTACACTTTAGAATTTAGAACTGAACTGAACTGACAAACTGACGTGGCTGAAATGATATGTACGGAGTGTGAATCAATAGAATGATGTCTGATGTGTAAGACTGAATTGAACAGAATCCTCTTTGACTGTCTCTCTCTCATATATATATCCACTGGCCGTGATATAGGGGTAGTGGACCCCCACCACTCATCCACTCTAGCGGAGAGAAACAGCCCCTCTCGCACAGAGGAGAGGTTCGGCCAGTGGATATATATATATGAGAGAGAGACAGTCAAAGAGGATTCTGTTCAATTCAGTCTTACACATCAGACATCATTCTGTTGATTCACACTCCGTACATATCATTTTAGCCACGTCAGTCTGTAGTTCAGTTCAGTTCTAAATTCTAAAGTGTAAAGTCCCTGGCAGTCAGTTATATATATACACATATCAATTATATATCTTAAACCATCTTAAGGTGTCTTATCTATCATCATCAACAACCAACATCTCCTCACAACACCCTTACATAGCTTGTCAACATGACCAAAATAGAAGATAAATTTCATTCCTCACATAAGCTGAAACTTCCGAATCTTTCCTGCATCATTTAAATGATGACGGAAGCTCGTTCCAAGCATCTCGAACATCTCCCGTTCGCGTTAATATCTATGCTCATGTTTGCTATTTTGTGGATATTGTGTCCCAACGAAAGGAAGTCTTAATGCTTAAGGACGGAAATTTCACAAGACATAGTGTCCAATATAGAACCGCCGTCTGGGTAAAGCATAGAACCTTAAATTATAGCGGCCTCACACTACCCAGTCTCAATAAATAAAATTTGATATGAAACACTTGAGCGATTTGTAACACTTTTAAACGCAATTAATACAGTATATATAAAATTAAACCATTTTCTTTAAATTTGGAATTGTTGCTCATAATTTAGATGATGTTACACATGTTAGATGATGGCATATTGGTTGAATTTTCTCCATATTGTTTTCTTTGTTGACCTTCAGAATGATGTTCTTTGTTTCGGAGTTTCGTGGATTAGACCAGCATTTAGAAATGTTTACTTTAAAAGCCTAACTTTCTACAGAAGTGTCAGGGTTTTCATAGTTGAGGAGATGATTTTATTGCACTATTTTAATTGTATCGAAATATTAATAATAATAAAAAAAAAAAAAAATGCAGTAATAATATTAATAGTACGAGAGAATCAAAATAGTGGAAAAAGCATCATCAATTCAACTATAAAACACTGATGATGGCAGAAAATTTCGTCTGAGTTTAGGATTTTGAAGTATTGGAAAATGACTGCAAATTTTAAAGATCATTTTCGAGAAAATTGCGAAAAAGGATTGGATTCATCACTTCCTGTTGATGGATTTTGATTGAAGTCAAAATTAGGTTTCCTGGGATTTTTCGTTTTTGTGATATTGTGTTCAATCGCACTAACACATCACTCTCTCTCACACTAACACACATATACACACCATTGGAAGTTATTATACGCAGACATTGGAAGTATTGGAAGTTGAACCGATTCCAAATAGTGCTGGCAATCAAATCGTCAATTAGTAAGGTACGTAATTTCATAAAAAAATCATTTTCATCAGAAAATCTTTTCTTTCCTTCCAGCGTAAACATATAATTATGGTTAAATATGGTTAATTATGGTTATATAATTATGGTACAATTATGTAACACTGGAACAAAAGAATAACGTTCCTGATAAATTTGGTATATTTATTAATTTATAAAATTAACTGTCTTACAGTGTTGACGGTTTGATTGTCAGCACAATTTGAATCCTGCTCAACAAATTAACAACAAGGAACAACAAGTAAATATGATGTATTAACAAATATTACAAATGACGTGAATGATGGTCATCTAGTGATCACCATCACTAGTCAACCAATTGGTCACGTGGGCAGCGGCGTCTCAGCCATCTTGGATTAGAAGGAATTGTCATTGAAGAAAAATTTGCGGCTTAAGGGTTAGGATGTGATAGGAGTTTTTTGATGAAACCTATTGTAACCAGTTTTGGCATGTTCAGAAATGAATGGAATTTTGACGTCATTGTGGATTGTTGCATTACTGATAAAAATGGGAGAATTTACGATTTGTCGAAGATTATATTGTAGATTAGATTAGATTAGATTGTAGGGTCTGTATTTTGTTAATAGTTATATAGATAAGCAGTTCCGTAAAGTTCAAGAGATCCAAAACAGATAGATGCAGTCGCTTTTATTGTAGAGTTCTAGTTTTGATTGGTGGTCAAGTAGTCTTTTTAGCAGCTTTATCTATTATTTACTTCAAAGCATTTAAATCTTACACGTAAATCGCTTGTCCAGGCTACGTTCCAAGCTACCGCATATGGTCCGCTAAGGGAATAGGTGAGCTACATGAGTAGATAGGAGCAAGTGTGCCCTAATATTGTTTAGTTGAATACATATGCAAGAAATTATATACATATAATTTTTTTCTTACATTTATTTATTGTTTTGTTTTAAGTCTAAATGTGGTCAACAGAAGGATGTTTGTGGCAGTCGGTGCTGATACTCTAGAACAAGTGTTTGCTTCAGCAGTGATGATGTTAGCCCCGTTCTGTTCAGGCCGATTTGCTTTAGAGTTTAATAGGTGTTAAACTGGTAAGGTGGTTCCTCATTGTGGTGATGGCCTTCCAAATATTATCATCCCTCTTTTTCTCCTCAACTATTCATTCATTTGGTCATGTTTTTAGAATTGTGGAATGTAATATATATATCTGGGGTAGCAGCAATAATCGCTCAGCTAGTTTGGCCTAAAAATAACCAAATTCCACTTTAAACGGTTCACTTGTTCTAATCTGTTGATCTGTATCATAAAACTCCAATAATAATCTTGAAAATCAACTCCAAAATCTGAAAACTCAAAATATAAAATCTCGTGATTGGCTAGAATTAGTGAAATCAGAAAGGATGTGATCAAATCATTTTATTCCTCTCGCTTAATACATATTCTTCTCCCTTATCAATTTTAGCGAATCCATACAAAAGCGAAAATTCTGTTGAAAAAGTAAAAAAAGTAAATCATACAGACAAACAGTTGGATGATTTTCCAAGTTTATTACTTTTCTATGACATTAGAAGCGGACTTTATATTACTTTGACAACGTCAAAAATACCATACCTATCTACAAGATAAAGTTATTTCCAGCATTTTAACCCTGTCATTTGAATACAAAAGAAGTCACAAGAAGAAGAAGAAGAAAAAAAACAATAAAACGAAAATAAACAACTGAGTCACTTTAAAAAAAAAAAAATAAATAAATAAATAAAAAAATAAATAAAAATTTAAAGAGAATTAAATTTCAAAGAAAAATTATAGGAATTTATTTCATTTCCACGCGAGAAAAAATGAAAATATTAAATGTCTCAGTGGCTTTCAATATCGAACTACAGAGATAAAACACTTTATTTGTCACAAAATAAACTGAACATGATATGAAATAAAATATTAATGTTCTGAGTGTTATTTGTGTTATATCACAAATTTAATTTATTATTATTATTATTATTTCTTTTTTATTCCTTAGTTTGCCCGTGTTAGTTGATTCAGATATTTTCTCCGATCAATAAAGTAAGTGAAAAGTGACAAGGTCCTTTAATCATTTAAAGTTGATACATTTTTTAATCACTGTTAATTTTTGATAACCTCTTTTATGGTTTGGAGCTATAATATAGGTTAATATTATTATAGAAAATACCATAGAGTATTTATTTTTGTAACAGGAAATAATAGCGATCCTGGCAAATTTTAAAAATTTGAATTTTCACGGGGAAATACACATTTTGAATACGCTGAAAACGAAAAAGTGTTTTTTAAAAAAATTGGTGTATGGTTAAAAATGGAAAATTGCAGAAAGCTGGAATTTGATCGTATATTTAAAAACTAAAAAGAAACGCCTTAGTGCTATAGTGCTTTATTTTTTTTTTTTTAATTTTCTCGCAATTTTCACCAAAGATTTTTCCTTTAAATAGTGTGTTAATTATACCTAGAAAGGCAATTTTTATTTGAAATATTTTTCGAGTGAATTAATTTTATGGAACTTTCTGGGGGGAAGTGGTGAATTTAGGCTTTCCTATAAAGTGTTATTTCAATAGATTATACGATTCTATTAACCATATAATATTAATAAAAAGAATGATCTGATCTCGAATTTGTGGAAAATCGGTTGACCGGAAATTACTGGCAAATTTACTGAAAGATTTCTTTCAATTTTCTACGTCTGTTCTTTATAATGTTGTTAACGAGTTTCTTTAAACATGGTAATAAATATAGATATATAGAATTATCACTTTTTATAGAATTATCACTTTTATTATAGAATTATCACTTTTATTTAAAACTTTTTTTCCAAAAAAAATTGAATTTAGAGAATTTCTATGGGAGGTGAGAGGTACCGCATCACCTTATACGTGTTTTTATTATTAATTAATATTGAAACTACTAAATAATTTGTAATAATTCCAAGATAACAAAAAAATCATCAATTAATAACCACGTAAATTACAGTTAACGTCCAACTACCAAATTAAGTGCCGTGGACGAAAGCACAACCACCTACTTTACCTTTAACATTTTCCAAACGAATATAAAATTTAGCACTTATACGCGGTACTCGAACTGGTGATCTCCCAATTACAAGTCCATGCTCATAACCACTACACCAACATTCGCCCCATTTTTAATTGTATATATTTTTTGAAATCAATATAACATTGAAGAAACTTAATATACTTTTGTTAAACAATTGCCTAAAGTTCTATAATCTTTCCTACAAATTACCTAATTTTTTCCTTTTTTTCTATAAAGTATTCATCCTCTAATATAATCAGAGAATAAAAGGGTTATATGACCATTAATAGACTTTTGGATACGTAAGGTCATACATGACCCTAATCACTTGTGTCTTTAAAAGATAGTTTAAAATTAGTTACTATTTCTCTCCTACCTTTTGTTTGTATTCTTTTATGAATACAAAACAGGGATGTAGAAAATGGTTCTAGCAATTAGGTAGTGAGCCGGGGGAAAAAAAAAAATTATCTTGTATCTCAAGGAAATAGGTAGGGGGGATAGATTAATTATCTAAGAGAAACAACAAATATATATAGTTCTATTAGAATGTACTTTATAAGTTTGCAAATGAAAATTACAGCGCACCATTTTGTGGGCTTGAACTCAGTCTTGGCAGACTAAACAAACATTTATCGAAAGATCAGATGTCACAAAGTATTAGCTGGATGCATGAAGAAGGCATTTAAAAGAGTTTGTTGCAGTTATGCCTGGGTTTACTACTGGTCACTTGCGTACCACAGAGAAAGAAGTGTGAAGATGGTGTTATCTTGGTCAGAGCCTCCGTAACACGGAGCCCAGAAGGTGTTAGCGAGAATCGGTAAAGTTTAAGCAAACTCAAGATCAGTGATCTTCCTCATTTACTATGTCAGGACGGGCATCTGGTTAATTTTGGGAAATACCTTAGAGGCTTGTTTTTTTTTTGTTTTTTTTTTTTAGGGGATAGGGCAAGAGCCTTTAAATTAAAGTCTTTGCTGCGCTCTCCTTTATAAATTATGATAATAATAATGCTTTGTATCTAAGCAAACTATGTGCAAATTACATTGGAATAACATTGAGACCAATGTTAATTATATTATGATTTTAGTGAACTGCATATAAGACATGTAGTGGGTGAATAGCAACGATTTCATAAGGTACTGTCACACACAGGTACTGACTGTCATGCATTGAACGAATTAGAGCTGAGGAACATTGCTAATTAATCTATTATTTATTAATAACAGTAGATCTTATAATCTAATTAATGACAATAAATTCTTGTGAAATCGAACTGAAATTTGGTGGTTTTTCTCCTGAAGTACACTGCCTGATAGTATTACTAACTTGCTCAAAGTTTCGTTTGTAACAATAAACTTAAGAAGGAAAGTAAAGCTGTAATGTTAAATTTACCCGTAGGATTATTATTAGAGCGTTACCAACGTGACATCTTGTGTACGAGTATATTCATGTACCGCTATCTAACGAAGTATAATGTAATCACAATTTTTTACTACCTGCCTTTGTTCCCCACCAAATCTATATTTAATGTTAGGGCAAATGTGTAAAATTTAAAGTTTAAAAAATGTTGTCATTCTAAATATGTTTTTTTTATGTTTACACCTGTTATAATGCTTAACAATAGTAAATTTGTTAATTGTGGACAATTCATAGAAATGAGAGCGGAGAAGTCACTTAGTAGTGAAACTCCGATTTACTCAATAGGTTGGTACGAGGCCACTGACGTTTTAGTCTTCGTGTAGAATTTATAGGGTTAGTGAGGGCTGCAAGTACACGGATTGACACCGGTGGATAAACTGTTGTGAAATTTGTTGTAACGGAAGAGGGATTTCTTGACGGACGTATGGTATATTTAAATCTGTATGGATTGTATGATTGGAGACAAAGAAAGGAGCTGAAACGGATTTTGCGGAGGATTTTGGATTGGAGTGTTTGGATACGATTATAATTAGATCGTTTGGTTGAACGTTCAGCGCCGTAAGCTCAAATAGATTTAAGTATGACTTTGTAGATTATAAGTTTGTTAGTAAGTGATAGGTTAGATCGTTTGTCAAGTAATCGCATCAGCATTTTATAACGTTGAAGTAGTGCCTGTCGTTTGAGTCTGGTATGTGGATTCCAGGTGAAGCGTCGGTCCAAGTATAGTCCTAAGTAGCGAACTTTTTGTGCTGAGGGTAGCCCACGTTATCATAATAAACTGGAGCAATAGTGAGTCGGCGGAGAGTGAATGAAACGGTTTTGCTCTTTTCAGCAATGATTTTGATTCCCCATTTGTTGAACCATTTTTGAAGTGAATTCAATTGCGCCTGTAGATTGCGAGCTGGTATTACTGGATCTTTATGTGTAACAAGAATGTCAGTATCATCAGCGAATGTGTAGTGAGTGGAGGTATGTGGCATAGTTGGCATATCAGCTGTATAAATGGAATGAAGGACGGGTCCAAATATACTTCCTTGGGGAACACCAGCAGATATAGGAAAGAAATTGGAGATGGAAAGATCTATAGCTGACCCTGAAGTTCTAAATATATGTAATTATGGTGTCTTGCATTTCAGTGTTTTAGTACTGCTGTGGATCATCAGGCGGAAACGTTCAGTTTTACAATGTTTAAAAACCAGGAGAAATAGTTTGTTCTTACTAATTTATTCTTAGTATAATATTGTATTAAATAAGAGAAAATCTTGTAAGTTCTTCATAGTAGTTTTTCTCTTTCATAGTGTTTTCTCTTTCACTTTAGCGAAAGTCACTTCAGAAATTATCTTGGGCTAAGCAAAAGCTAAATGAAACCATTCTACAGTGAGATATTTTGAAAAGCATTATTTGTTTTCTGGGTTTGTACAAATATCCTAAATGAAGTAGATTCGTTTTAAATTAAAATAAGAATTTGTGGCAGTAGCTATCTATTTACATGCTTTTCAATTTGTCTTTTCATTGTAGCAGACCCTAACTTGTTTGTATAGACACTGTGTTTTTTCTTTAGGTAGATTTAGATACACCTACCGTGTAGTTAATAAATAGTTCTTTTTAACTTTAACTTGAAAAGTAGAAACAATTTTCAGTTTTATTAAACTAACTAATTTTTGTTCTTATAACTTGTTAAGTTTAGTTTCAGATTAAGTACTATATCACAAAAAAAAAAAAAACAAACAAAAATCTGCTGTGAAACACTCACACAACTTTCTCTTACTCCAGTTTTCAAAACTGTAATTGACAAACTGTATAGTTAATATGCTAAATTTAATGAAATTCGTCGGTGTTTTTATGGAGAAAAATCACAAAAACTGAAAAAAACTGTGTTTAGTAAAAACACACTTTTGGTATATTAATTTTCTTGAAACTCGGAATTTTGGGCAATATATTTATTTCCAATTAATTTTTGTCTAAATGGTAGAATTGTTGTATAATTAACTAAAGATAGGACTTTAGAGGCAAACATAACCCTACCCTTAGGGCCAAAAGCCCACTTAAATGAGTTTATCCGGAGAAATGTTTCAAATAAAAGTTGTAGTCTTTTATTTGTGTAGTTATACATACTTAGTTTAAAGAAAATCGTTGGAGCCTTTTAAGAAAAATAGTAGAACATTGAAAAATAATAATAATAATAATAATAATAATAAGCTTTATTGACATTCATTTTAAACAAAAGCCTCTCCCAAAGGAGGATACACAGTTGAGTAATATTATCTTCCCATAGTACCATAATTATCAAATTTAAAACCATAATCTCTCATGTTTTTACAACTAATTTTTTTATTTTTTTTTTGTATTGTATTTTTAATAGACTATTATTTTTGTTTAGAATAACATTCATTCAACTCCAATTCAACAATATTGCTTTTACAAGAAAAAACGGTTAACAAGAAAAATACTTTAAATACAAATACACGCACTTCCGGTCACCTGATTTTCTTCAAACTCGGAATTTTAACCACATATTTAATTCTAATTAATATTATTTAGATGATAGAATTGTGTAATAAACTGAAATAGTACTGTCTGATCTTGACATTTGAAAATACTTCATGGCGGTCTGCAAGCAAACGGCGATTGGTCATGAGCAACTTGGCGTACTCAGGATCAGAACCCGGTTGTGCCTTGGCCTCAGTGTTAGGCATGGTTCCGTATTCGTGGACAACGGAGCGAGGTGTACCCAGGATAAGAAGGAAGCGGGATATAAAATATTTTAATCGAAATGAAACAACTGGGTTGTAGAGATGCACATAAATGAAACAGTTTAACTGCACATGAAATAATTTATGATTCGTAAAATTCTTAAATTGTATCGAATTTAATTAATAATAATTAATACTGAGAAAAGAAAAAAATGAATAAGCGATTGAATTGAATTGAAGAATTAAAAGGCTTATTTCAATGACATACGTTGACAGGTAAACATAAACAATGACAATGGGAATGTAAACAAGGCAGGTTACATGAGGTTACAGCCAGCTGTGGGAAGTGAGTAACAGCGCTCTAGCGGGGTTATACGTAACACTGCGAGACACGGCGGAAAGAAATGTACCGCCTAGCAACAAGAAGTTTTAAAGGCTGTTTTTTTGAAATTGAACTTTATACTTAAGGCCAACTTGAACAACTATAGATACGTACAATTTTAACTTCCAATGTTGTGACTATACAGACATGCTCTGAACATGCACAATTTTGTTGCAAGATGTTGCGATTTTTTAATTTTTTGAGATGAATTAATTGATTTAAAAAGGGAAAAATTATTATTTTTATGAATCTGACTCGTTAAAGTATATTAGAAATAATTATGGATTTTAATTTAGAAATAAATTCACCGATTTTGAAAAGAGAAAGTTACTATTTTCATGAATTGGACACTTGTTAGATTAAAATTTGTTATTTTTATTATTTTTCAATTCGGCCCGTAGGACCAGAATTTTGTCTGATCTTGTCAAACAAAGCGGTAAGTGGACTGTATTTGATAGGGTGTAGTTCTTAATGCGGGGAAACAGAGAATACTAATTCAAATAAGTATGAATAATAGAACGCTTACCTTGTAAGATGTGGACACTGGCTTAACAACGCTCCAAGGAAAGGGATCCCAAAAGGAAAAGAGAGTCGACTCCCCCACTCCCCTGGCCCCAGATACCTTTGTGAACGTAGATGGTGTCCTCCAGTCTAAAAGGCGAGCAGATTGAAGGCCAAGTAGGCATAAGTAGATTCCTTTGTATGATGTACTGTACTTAAGCGGAGAACATGCGGTGTAACGAGAATAACGGAAAACTGCGTACCCGTGAAAATGCGGTGTAACGAAAGAGGCGAGAAACGACACGCTCGTATACTTTGCGGTAAACTAACAGAGAGAAAACGAAATGCACTTAACATGCGGGGTAGCATGGTGGAAAATAGAAAGCACTTCCGTGCGTGAAAATAGAGAGCGTACGGTACAACAGTTTTCGAACAGAACTACTACAGTACTAACAGACTTGAGGTGAAACCGGACAATGAGCAATCGGAAGTTATCGTAATTACGACAACGACCGAAAGTGACATATGTGTTGCAGAAGGTATACATTGGGAGACAAAAAGGCGACAGGAGATTAAACAAGCACTTTAGAGAATAACCTAACCCCCAACTCTCCCCCAAAAGTGCCCTTAAACGCATTTTCCTGGAGAAATGTTTTAAATAAAAATTGTAGATCATTGTATGGGTAGTTGATATTGTAAGTTTAAAAAAAAATATCGTTGGAGCCATTATTGAGCAAGTTGTCAAAAAAAGTGAAAAAAAAACAAACAATCAGTAAAGTGGTATATTTTGGTTGAGGAAGTTTGACAGTAACCTTCAGTCGGAGCCCATGGTGATACACAAACGAAATGTCAAGTTTAAACTTCCTGCGATTTTTCATTTTTGAGCTGTGCTGTTCACAT
The DNA here is from genome assembly GCA_011037195.1 of Triatoma infestans. Lineage (NCBI taxonomy): Eukaryota > Metazoa > Arthropoda > Insecta > Hemiptera > Reduviidae > Triatoma > Triatoma infestans. The sequence continues at coordinate 42,775 of JAAEAF010001075.1, read as the reverse complement.
ACATACATATACACAGACATAACACGCACATTTTATTTAATTTTATTTTTTTGTGTATAATTTACTTCTTTCTGTTTATTTGATTATTTGGAATTGACGGCTACATATTTAAATATTTATATATATTTATTTGCATTTTCTCTTTTTTAACGGCCAACTCAAGTAAAATTTGCTTTATAAGTTTAGGCAATGTGATAATATATTAAAATATGTAAATAAAATACATGTAGTATACTTATTTCTATGGAGCATACATATAAATAATCATACCCATAAATAAACTCCCTGGTGTTAGGGATACTCTCACCAGGAAAAAAAAAACACACAACACACAAACACACACACACACACACACACACACACATACACAGACCATTTTCTAAAAAACCACTTTTTTCGATTCTGGGGCACTAAAAACGGATATTTCCGGTGAAAACTCGATATCGAAAATTTGACATGATTACAATACTTCCTCTTACTAGCAGTAAGAGAAAGCAAAAAAAAAATCTGGTGTGAAACACTCACACAACTTTCTCTTACTCCAGTTCTCAAAATTATAATTGACAAATTTTATAGCTTGAGTACCAAATTAATTCAAATACGACGAAAACTGAAAAAAACCGTTCAGTAAAAGCGCACTTCCGGTTAACTAATTTCCTTGGATCTCGGAATTTTGGCCATCCATTTTTTTTCTAATTAATTTTGTTTGGATGATAGAATTGTATAATCAACTATGATCGCACTTTAGAGAAAAACATTACCCCGTCCCTCTCCTAAAACTGCCATTAAATGAATTTTCCTGGAAAAATGTTTTAAATAAAAGTTGTAGATCTTTGTATGTTTAGCTTATATAGTATGTTTCAAGAAAATCGTCGGAGCTATTTTTGAGAAAATCGCGAAAAAGTGGAAAAAATCATTTAGTACAGTGGTAAAATAAAAGCACTTGCGGTAATTCGATTTTCCTCAAATTTGGAATTTCAACAACATATTCAATTCTAATTAACATTATTTAGATGATAGAATTGTTTAATAAACTGAAATAGCACTTTAGATGAAAACCTAAGCCCCCCCTCCAAAAGTTGTAGTTCTTTGTATGTGTAGTTGATATTCCAAATTTAAACAAAAATCGTCTGAGCTATTTTTGAAAAAATCGCAAAAAGTAAATAAACCAACAAGTAAAGTGGTACTTCCGGTTGAGGAATTTTGACAGATGACCCACTGAGATGCCATGGTGATACCTAAACGGAATATCAAGTTTTAACTTTCTATGGTTTTTTGTTTTTGGGCTATGCTGTTTTCACACACACACACACACACACACACACACACACACAGAGCATTTGCTAAGAACCACTTTTTCGATTCAGGGGACCTCAAAACGGATATTTCCGGTGAAAAATCGATATAGAAAAGTTGACACGATTATAATACTTCCTCTTACTAGCAATAAGAGAAAGTAAAAAAAAAATCTCGTGTGAAACACTCACCCAACTTTCTCTTACTCCAGTTCTCAAAATTATAATTGACAAATTTTATAGTTTGCGTTGCTGCGAATTGAAAGGAAAGAAAGAAAAAATGTTTTTAAACTGTGTAACCAGAAATTAATAATAATAAGTAGCCAATAGATGGCGTAAGCTTTCAGTTTGTTGATTCGTTTATTTTGTTTATATAAAAGACAAGTTCAAAGTCCCTATGAGTAGGGCCTTATAAGTGTTGGGTAACTCTAGTTAGTCTTGTAGAAAACCAGCTGGTGGTCCCTAGTGTATGTCGTTCTTTTCGCCGGTACCGGTTGAGGCCTAACTGATTAAGGTAGACTTAATAGTAAAATAATAGAGTTAATAGTACGTATATGTAATAGTTAATAACTGTATGTAAATATAAGTTTTTTCATAAGCTAGATTTCTGTTTTAATTTCAAGTAATAGAACCACCCTTTCACACCCTGCAGCTAGCCGCAAGGCAGATTTATGTGAATTTCCGTATCGTTGGTAACGAGGTTACCTGGCGCCCACTGTCGCGGAATTAAATAGACGATCACATAAATTTGGCACCCCAAACGTGGGGCCTGACAAAACACAAATCTAGCTTTAATTTTGTCGTATGATGATTTCATATTGAAAAAAAAACAAAAAAAAAACTATTATTTTCTTTGAGAAATATTTTGTTTGTATGTAAGTAGCTAATAAGTTATTTCCGTTTCAGTTAATTTAATTACGCATTCTAGTTTTATTCAGTTTAAGTATTCCAAAAAAAAAAAAATATTCAGTTATTTCAATTACGTTTATTTCTATATTCATTATAATTTCAATTTAGAATTCAGTATTATTAATTTTCGAGTAATTTTATTTGAATTTTCTTATTCCAAATTTTACCAGTAAATATTTCATTTTATTAAAATAACTATTTAGAATTTGTTTTAGATTGGATTAGTTTAATTTTAGTTTTAGTTTTGTCTAAAAGTTCATTTTGATGACCTTAGTTCTTAATAAAGCCAATGTTCTTTAACTTTATGTATATATCTTTAAAGTTTTGTTTTGTGAGGGCAAAGTACTCTCTACCTTATGACATGGTCAACTCATGATAACTTCATAACAAGTCTACGTATATGATCTTGTTTACCTTCTTGTATGTTTGTTTACGTATTTACTTTACTATTTTATTCCATTCATGATTTTATGTTTCATTTCATTCATTAATTATTTTGTGGATTAGTACTATCATTCTGTCAAGTGACCTATTTACCCACTGCTCTAATTCATTCATTTCTTACAGGTTTTTTTTTTATTTTTTTATTTCTCGCGCTGTGACCTGTTAGATTAGTAGTTTATTTAATTGAGCAGATTATTTTTATTATCCACCTTTGTAAATTTCACTCTTGTAATTGAGGTTCTGAACACTTATAAATTCGCGCATTATTTAAATGTTTACCTTTCCTTGCCTTATGATATACACCAAATGAATATTGACGACTCATCAATTAGCGACACTTTACTTAGTCCCGATTCGGAAACAACTAGCGTTTCTTCTTATCCTTACTTAAGTTGGATTTATTCATTAAAAAGAAAAGAATTACGCTCTTATCTTAAAGCGTTTAATATATCTGCGGACGGAAACGTAAGGAATTTAAGGAAGCGGTTACGAGAATACTTTTTAGAACACCCGGAACTCTGGGGCGTTTCGAGTAAAAACCCAGTACCATTTCTCGGTTACGACTTCACTATGGCTGAAGGTAAATCCCCACAGACCGCAACACCGCCCCTAGGCACCCCTTCGCAACTTAGGGAAACTCAACAGTTATATTTTCCTTTGCCTTATTTAATTTCAAGCTGGAATTTAAAATTTGACAATTCATCCAAATTAAGTCCTATTGATTTTCTACAACGAATTAACGAAAAAAAGATTGCTTTTAATATATCAGACGCCAGTTTATTTACTTGCTTACCGGAACTGTTTGAACGTACTCCTTTGAACTGGTACCGCCTTAATCATACCTCTTGGGAGAATTGGACAGATTTTGAAGTCGATTTTCGTGCTACTTTTTTCCCACCTGATTATCAGGATAAACTAAAACAGGAAATTGAAAAAAGAACTCAGGGTGAACACGAAAATATTTCTGATTTTTCCATATGTTTAAGGACGTTAATGTCAAAATTAGATAATGCCCTTTCTAACGCAGAACAAATAACCAAGATTTACAATAATCTTCTTCCGTCATACCAAATGTACTTCAAGCGTTCTGAAGTAAATACATTGAATGATTTAATTAAAATGGGTAAAGAATATGAAGCCTTTAAGGAACGATCCAAAAGATTCCGCCCTCCTCCCGCACTAGAACATACCTTAATACCGGAAACAGCATATATTCCGCCCTTAGATGTAAGGGAAAACAAATTGAAAGTTAAGGATGTTAAACCCAAACCATTCGTCCCTTCCGGTATCCCTAAACCTAAAACAAAATTTGAAACCGTGTATTCCACTAATAAACAAGACTCTCCAAGTGTTTCACGTCCAACTAGGGAATCCGAAACAAAACTTAAACAAGAAGAAGTCAATATTAATTGCTGGAACTGTCTTAAAGAGGGTCATAGGTACAGTGACTGCAAAAATAAGAGATCTCGAAAATTTTGTTTTCGATGTGGTAAAGCAGGCGTAACTGTAAAATCTTGTCCAACCTGCAATTCGGGAAACTAAGTCAGAGTTCTGAGGCTGGGGTCTCTCCGAACTCTACTGCTACTAACGATCCCGCTACTGACGCACCTGGGAAACCCATTTCCGCCCTTATACCTCTAAATGATACCAGTGTTTCTCAAGAGACTCAGTTGTTTTCTGTCACTTCCGGTCTCTATCTTCCAATTTGTTTTAATGGCAAAATGCATTATGGTCTAGTGGACACTGGCTCCGCCTATTCTTATATCGGCTCTTTAGGGTTAGAAGAAATTAAGCAAATGAATTTGCCAATTCAGTCAACTGGTCGTTCTAACGTAACTTTCGCTAATGGTTCTTCAGATATTACCGAGCTGTCAATTTCTTTATCGATAGAATTGGAAAACTTCCCTTTCACTATAAAATTTTGCGTCCTTCCTTCTCTAAATGTTCCTTATCTCATTGGCTTAGACGCACTGTCTACGCTAGGGATAGTAATGGATTTAACCAATTATCGTTGGCATTTTAAACATTCTCCAGAAATTAATTATGAATTTTGGAGTTGTAATGGGATTACTCATCCTGTTCCCGTTTATGGTATACAACAACTTTCTTCTAGCGAACATCAGAACTAGATTTATGCTTGAAATCGGAATTTGAAAAATTCGAGCATGCTAATACGGGAGTAACGACATTGGTGTATCACCGAATTGATGTAGGTAATCACCTTCCTATTAAGCAAAGAGCCTACCCAGTTTCTCCTAAAATTCAAGAAGCGATCGATCAAGAGGTTGACCGGCTGCTTGCCTCCGATATTATTGAACCTTCCGCCAGCCCTTGGTCCAACCCTATTGTTATGGTTCGGAAACCAAACGGCACCTATCGATTCTGTATAGACTTTCGCAAGGTCAATGCGATTTCTAAAAAAGATAGTTATCCATTGCCCCACATGACTTCATTGCTTGACCAATTAAGGAACTGTCGGTATATGTCAAAATTAGACTTACATCAAGCGTATCACCAAATTCCTTTAGCTCCGGACAGCAAGGAAATTACAGCTTTTACTGTACTAGGTCGAGGTTTATTTCAATTCAAAAGACTCCCTTATGGTCTCAGTGGCGGCCCTGCCACATTCCAGAGGTTTCTCGATTCCCTAATAGGTCCCGAGCTAGCACCGACCTGTTTCGCCTATCTCGACGACATTATAATTGCCACACACACTTTCGAGGAGCACTTAAAATATTTACGAATAGTTTTGCACCGGTTGAGAAAGGCTGGTTTGCAAATTAATCGGGACAAATGCGAATTCGGCTGTTCCGAATTGAGATATTTAGGTTTTCTCGTCAACGAGAAGGGCCTGCAAGTAGATCTTTCAAAAGTTGAATCTGTTTTATCTTTTCCGCCTCCCCAGAATATTAAAGAATTAAGAAGATTCCTAGGACTCGCGTCCTGGTACCGCAGATTTATACCCAACTTTTCGACTATTTCGTCTCCCCTCAATAAATTACTTCGTAAACAGCAGAAATGGTGTTGGAATTCAGAACAGGTAGAGGCTATGGAAACTCTGAAATCTATTTTAACTTCCCCTCCTATTCTCGCCCGTCCAGACTTCTCTCTCCCGTTCTACCTTCAAACAGACGCTAGTTACTCCGGACTGGGCGCGGTTTTATCTCAAATTGTTGACGGCCAGGAAAGAGTAATTGCATTTGCGAGTCGATCGTTAAACAAGCCTGAATTGAATTATTCCGTAACGGAAAAGGAATGTTTAGCTGTTATTTGGTCCGTCAAGAAATTTCGACCGTACCTCGAAGGATATCATTTCTACGTCATTAGCGACCATCGCAGTCTCCGATGGTTACAGAATCTTAAAACCCCATCCGGACGTCTTGCCAGGTGGTCACTGGAGTTACAGAGCTTCGACTTTGAGATTCAATATCGCAAAGGTTCCTATCATAAAGTACCGGATGCTCTATCTCGTCTATTTCCAGATTCCGTTGACACTGCAAGTTCTTCTGGAAATGAGGAAGACGGGAATATTCGCACCATAACAATTGATGTCAACTCGTTGGACAGTTGGTATTCTAACAAATTTCGCAAGGTGAGCCAATATCCTGATCGCTTTCCCGACTGGAAAATTCTCAATGGACAACTTTACTTCCACCGATTCAACCCACTATTGGATCTTGAGGAAAATTCTTCCAATGCCTGGAAATTAGTTGTGCCCAAAGATAAGCAAAAGGATATTCTCAAGGAGTGTCATGACAGACCGGACTCTGGACACCTAGGAATTGATAAAACTTACGATAGAGTGAAGAACAATTATTTTTGGCCTGGCCTATATCAGGACATAGCTAAGTATGTTCGTGGATGTAAGGTTTGCCAGCAGCATAAGCCAATCCAGAGGGCTCCTGCCGGATTAATGAACCCTCGTAACATAAGTACTCCGTGGGCGATGATTTCTGCGGACATCATGGGGCCACTGCCCAGATCTACTAGAGGATTCACTCATATACTCGTTTTCGAAGATCTTTTCACGAAGCGGATAGAACTTATACCTATCAGAACTGCGAATGCTTCTACGGTGGCAAGACTCTTTAAAGAATACGTTATCTACCGCTGGGGCACGCCATATCTGATGATAACTGATAATGGAACCCCCTTCGTAAATCGGACGATGACAGCTCTCGCCGACAATTTGGGATTGAGTTCAAGAGGACACCACCATACTGGCCACAAGCCAACCCTGTCGAGAGGTCAAATCGCACCATCAAGACTATGATATCATCCTTCTTAGAGACTGACCATCGACAATGGGACAAGTATTTGCCCGAATTTACGTTTGCACTGAATAGCAGCACCCATGCCTCTTCCGGTTACAGTCCTGCACTTATTAATTTCGGTCGCGAATTGAGACAACCAAATTCATTTCGGAGTTCCATGGAACGTCAAAAGGTAAATAAGTGTTCAGATCCAAAAGCCTGGATTCAGTCTTTATCTAAATTAAAAGAACTGAGAGTTCTGGTCGAGAAAAATTTGTCCATGGCTAGTCAAAAGCAAGCCCACTATTATAACTTACGTAGGCGGCCATTAAATTTTAAGATAGGAGATCTAGTTTATAAGAAAACGCATTATCTATCGTCAGCGGCAAACAAACTTTCCGCCAAGTTATCGCCTAAGTTCGAAGGTCCATACACTATAGCCAAGAAGGTCTCGAACAATGTTTACGAGCTGCAGAATTCTGATGGCACCAAGCTTGGTCGATGTCACGTGGCGCAGCTGAAACCCTGCCATGGTGAGCTGACGACAACTTAGAGTAATTTCTGGATTTCACTATATCTATAAGCCCGAAGCTTCAGGAACTTACGGCTCGACAGGTCTACGCTCTGAAGAAAGGGGGGTGTAACCAGAAATTAATAATAATAAGTAGCCAATAGATGGCGTAAGCTTTCAGTTTGTTTGATTCGTTTATTTTGTTTATATAAAAGACAAGTTCAAAGTCCCTATGAGTAGGGCCTTATAAGTGTTGGGTAACTCTAGTTAGTCTTGTAGAAAACCAGCTGGTGGTCCCTAGTGTATGTCGTTCTTTTCGCCGGTACCGGTTGAGGCCTAACTGATTAAGGTAGACTTAATAGTAAAATAATAGAGTTAATAGTACGTATATGTAATAGTTAATAACTGTATGTAAATATAAGTTTTTTCATAAGCTAGATTTCTGTTTTAATTTCAAGTAATAGAACCACCCTTTCACACCCTGCAGCTAGCCGCAAGGCAGATTTATGTGAATTTCCGTATCGTTGGTAACGAGGTTACCTGGCGCCCACTGTCGCGGAATTAAATAGACGATCACAACTGAAAGTCTTTTTTATTGGACTGAAAGCTAGTGAATGGACTACATTTTTTGTTTGTCCATTTTCTGCATAAACATAAAGATCAGATGGTTTACCGACTCTGTAGCATGCGACATTTAATTGCCCATGAGAAAAGCATTCGTTTTCTAAATTCAAACCGCACATTACAAAGTTTGTCCTTGCGCTTTATTGATAGTCTAGCGAACGCAAGGCGTATTGGGAATTGAAGTCGTTTATCCAGTCGTTTAGCCATATCTGTCGCAATGAGTGGTATTCGTGGAAGTAGTACGACTTCCAATAAAAATTGTTGCTTCAATTAGATAATTCATCAAATTTTTAACTAATAATCGTGTACCATTGCATAATTATGGCTGATTGATGTTTCGGAGTAATATAATTGGCACTCCAATTTTCAAATTTAGAATGTGTGGCGCTAATCCGGGAACATCAAGTGAATTAAGAAATTCCGTTGGAAAATTCACTACTTCACTTTGGTCTATCACTGAGTCAATGGATTTGTATGCCACTGTTTCACCTGCGATTCTGTTTAGAATGATGTTGTTCATATCGAGTAAGTCGACATTTTTAGCCGTTAGAATGGCTCTTCCGCTTTACCATGCATGATTTTGATAATTTGTTTCGATGCTTTGGAATACCTTGTCTACTAATTCTTCTTTTGAATGTACAATGTTGCAGAAATTGGATGGGAAGGTGATTTTTCCTGTTGCTGGATTTGTAGGTGGAGGATTCTTCGTTAATTGGAGTTATAGCTCAATATGGGGGACTGTATTCTGCCTCATCTGCTTTTTCGTTGCCCTTAATTCCTATGTGTCCAAATATCCACTGTATTTTGAAATTTTCGACACTGTGGTCTATTTCAATGCGCAATACTATATATGTTATGGTTGTCTAATTTTTCCCAGATAGCAGTTCATCAGCATAATGCAGCTTGTTTTGGAGTCAGTAAATAAGGCTATGTTGGTTTCAGGTAAACTATTACAGTATCTTATACGGTATAATATGGCAAGTAATTCTGTGCTTGTTATTGATATATTTTGATCAATAGGGCAACTAAAAGAAGATTGTTTTTGTTGTTCATATATTCCTATGCCTGTATATTGCATCGTCTGTAAAAACTTTCTAATATTCACTATAATCCTCAGCTAGCATGGCTATTGTAAAAAATCTGGAGAATGTGTTTTGGATGATTCCGTTTGGAATCCGAAATATTGTCAATGTTTGGAGAGTAGTTAATGAGTCGAATTGGACGGGAGGTGTTGAAAAGCTGGATGACCATTATTTACATGACAGCGCTTGAGGAGTGACACAAAATTACTAAGACACTATGCTAAGACACTAAGCTATGTTATCGGTGCCAGTTTGTCCGAACGAAATTTTGTTAAAGTGCCACCAGAAGACATGAAAATAAGTTTTTCGTAAAAATCGTTCAACTGAAAATGCCACTTTATTGAATGTTTTGTTTTTGTTTTTGTGATTTTCTCAAAAAAATGGGTCCAACGATTTTCTTTAAACTTCGTATATCAACTACACATATAATGAGATACAACTTTTATTTATAACATTTCTCCCGGAAAATTCATTTAAAGACAGTTTTGGTGGAAGGGTTGGGTGTGGTTTACCTCTAAAGTGCTATATCAGTTTATTACACAATTCTATTGTTTAAATAATATTAATTAGAATTAAATATATTGTTAAAATTCCGAGTTTTTAAGAAAAATACGATGGCCGAAATTGCATTTTTACTAAAAAGTATTTTTCAGTTTTCTCCTATTTTATCTAAAACGGTTCCAACGATTTTCTTTAAAGTAAGTATATGAACTATGCATACAAAGGCTACAACATTTATTTGAAATATTTCTCCAAATAAACTCATTTAAGGGGGGCTTTTGAAGGTGAGAGTGGGTTATGTTTTCCTCTAAATATCTTACTAGATTACACAATTCTACCATCTAAACTAAATTAATAATTAGAAATAAATAGATTTGCCAAAATTCTGAATTTCAAGAAAATTACATAATCAGAAGTGCATTTTTGCTCCATAAAAGCACCGATGAATTTCATTAAATTTGTTACCTACTAACTATAAAATTTGTCAATTACAATTTTGTAAACCGCAATAAGAAAAAGTTGTATGAGTGTGTTCACAACCAGATTTTTTTTTATATTGGAAATGTGTATGTGTTAATGGAGTATCTGGTTTTACAATAGCCTATGCATTATGTAAATAATTCCTTCAAAACATTTTAACAATTGTTACATTGTTACAATTACAATGCAATGATATCAGAATAAAAATCCTGATTCCTATTTAAATCCATTCATTATTTTGGTTATTGAAACATCGGAGATTATATCACAATATTATTCATCCACCAATTGTTGTATTATCCAACGTAACAAATTTATTGAGGGTATTTATGAATGTTTATTATTTTCATTTTAATAACCTGCATTTTTTTTTTGCCAACGCGAATGAATGAAACCTTCATTTATAGTAGTAATAATAATTCAAAAACATGTTTTTTTATTCATTCTGTCACACTTTCTGAATGGTTATATTCATTAAAAAATCGATTCATGTTTTATAAACTTAATGAACTAAAGGCTAATAATAGAAACAAATAAACTTTTCTTTACAAAAAATAAATAAATAAAGTAAAATAAATAGATAATAATTTTTTTATTTTAAGAAATATTCAGTGAATAAACTAATTTTCTCTTAATGATGTCCCCAAAAGGTGAATAACAATGCTGTGCAGTCTGAATATTTAATAAATCCCAGTCTGAATTTATGAGAAAAATTTTAATTCTTTAAGAATTAAACATACTTTTAGTTAGTTCCATGAGACATGTCAATAAATTTTTTAATTTAAACTGCCCCTACAAGTTATGTTTTTCGAGACAGAGGACTCGCCCACAAAGACCACTCAAGCATACATTATTACCTCAAACGTCGTCTTTTTTTTTAATGACCAGATCAATCAACTAAAAGTTCCAAACATTCTAAAAGTTTAAAACATTCGTATTTTAAACCAAATTTATCATTGGTACATTATATTAATTGGTGTAAACGGAAGAATTGCGATCGCGCCAGATTTTTCGAAATTCTTTTTTTACCGGAAATAGGGTCGCCCAAATAGGAAAAACTGTTTTTAGCGAATGGTCTGTAGGTTTATTGTGCTATGCCCCCTGGGTGCCACAGGCTATTACCCACAACACCCCAACAGATGTCCCAGCTGAACATCCGTTCTACAAAACCTCCATCAGGTTGAGATCCCTGAGGAATCCTGATACCCTGACAGGCTCTAGAGAGGGTCTATCCCCCTCCTCCACCTGGCAGCTATCCAGGTTCTTGAATCTTCTCTGAGTGGCAGCCACGCAGTCTTTTAGGAGACGTAATGGAGTTTCCTCCAACAGAATCTGCATGAGCTGTCACTTTCCAAACCCAGCTTCACCAGGTGTCCTCTAAGTCGACAATGCCCCATGAGGAAACCCGTAAGAATGCGGAGCTTGTTCTTGCTCAATCCGAAGCAGGCCTCCGATCTCCGTTGGTTATAATTTCCCAGACAGATCTTGGCCTGCCACAAACCGGGGAGGGAATACCAGTGTTGAGATCTCCTCGTCTCCTCCTCCTTCCTAAGTTCCTCCAACTGATCGCTGACACCACACAAAAATTCCCTGCCCTAAAAGCGGGGTCGTAGCGACTCATTCCCTTCAATGCCAACATGTCCCGGCACCCACGAAACGGTAACTTTATTCCTCCTGCCTAGGTTATTAAGTTTACCTAGGCATTCCCAGACCATTTTAGAGTTGATAACTGATGCATTCAATGCTGTAATGGCTGCTTGACTATCGCAAAGGATTACAATCTCCTGGTCCCTATATCCCCTATCGAGTTTAAATTGTACGCATCTTCCAATTGCGTATATCTCCGCCTCACGGTTCCTAGTGCTTGATCCTTGGACCAACCACTCCCGCCCCAGTCTCCTCAAAGGTCTTAGACCCATAAGTATACCATTTAATGGCATGTTCCTTTAATGCCCAACAGAGCATGGATCCTTCGCTCCACCCACTTTTGGTGCCCAGCTTCAAAGAAAAATTCTTAGTGAAGCTCTGTATTTCTTAATCATGCCATCTCTAGGGAGATGCCAGATAAGGGGGCCTAAAGGTGAGGATAGCCACTCCTCGACCCCCAGATCTAGAGATCCTGAGGAGAGTTCCCTTCGCCGCCCTTTCCACCACCAGGTGCGGAGGTGACAGTTTGAGGATAACCTCAATCCCGGCGATGGTCTGTAGGCTTGTGTGAGTTTTAACAAAATAATTTCAAAAACGTATAATCACAGAGAAGCTTAAACTTAGTATTCCGTTTAAGTAATTACCACCGCATCAAACCAGAAGATTTCAGGCTAAGTCCATTAACCAGGGAGTGTAACTTAACTGAACGTTTTTTCAGTTTTTTTTCTCTATTTTTATAAAAACAACTACGATTTTTTTTTAAAACTTCCTATTTTAACAATCACTTATATTTCCAACATTATCCTGGAAAAATTGATTTTTTTTTGGGGGGTTGTGGGGAAACTGTAGCTTTATGTTTTCCTCTAAAGTAACACTCCATTGATATAATATATCGATTTAACGCCTACATAATATTTATACATTGGCAGCATTGATAGAATTTGAAATTTGAAGAAATTTGGTTAACCGGAAGTGCGATTATATGGAATAGGTTTTTGAGTCCTTTGGACTACATCTATTTCCTTTAAACTCAGAATGCTAACAACACAGATATCAACCGATCACTTTTATTTGAAACATTTTTCACAAAAAAAAAAAAAAAAAAAAATTGATTTCAAATAATTTTACAGAATTTGTACCTTTAAATTCCAATTTAAATGGGGTTGGTTCTATTTTATTGGCGCGTTTATTCCTAACGCTATAATGCTGTATTAAGTGGGGGCGGAGTAAAGCGAAAGTCTTTTGGGAGCTTCAAACTAGATTATCTTGTTTGACAGTGCTGTACAAATATTTTTTTTATTACATATATTTATTTATTTTCTATACACAAAATGCAGTAAGTAAATGTGTTTAATGTTTAACACTGGCTTGATTTGATTTGAGGCTAAAGTGACCAGTGCTACCCTTTCTGGACAGGTTGCGCCTCCGCCCATTCCCACACTAGTGTTTCAAAACGTGTGGGAAGATTCGCAGATGTGCTCAGTGAAGTGTGGGTTGATGTGTTTGCTCAGTTTGTTATGGAATCTTTTGTAAGTAGGTAATAGAATTTTCACTTATATATATATAACGTCGTGTTTTTGATAATGTAGGGTAACTGTAGGATCTTCCGTAATATCAATTATTATTAGTTTTTTTTTAATGGTTTAATATTTATTTCAACAGCAAAGTTTTCACTGATGAAAAAATTGATTTCCTTTTTGAGTTTACTATTTAGTGAATATTTTATTCCAAAATTTTTTTCAGTATCAAATCTTATTAAGAAAATTAATCTGAATTTTCTTAATAAATCACAACATTTATGTTTCATTTAACTGTCGACATATCAATGATAACTTTCAAAACATCATTTCGAATTTCTAGGCCATTACATGTAGGTATATGTGTACGGCTGTTCCGAAAGATAACTATTATTTCTCCATTTATTTTGTCCCAGTAGTGTAGAGTTTAATAATTTGAATTGATTAATTGTAATTTATATCTGAATAATTTTGTCCTGGCATTGAATAGAGTAATTTTTCCTGCATCCTTATTAATCGCTGCCGCTAAGCACATCACTCGTTAGTATCACCACTCATCAGCTCATTAGCGTTAGTACCACTCTCAATTTCATTTATCTTACTGTGCAATACAGTTTGTTACTCCCTCTAAATATGAGATATTTGCTGGCAATTTTTATTTCTTTATGAAGCTTGCTAATTAATTTCTGTATTTTTGTCTTCATGAATTTTTATGGCATTTCGAATCGTTTGCGTAGAAATAAGTTTTGTTTGCTGTGTTGTGATTTAGTGTATAAAGCAATTTTGTGAATAAAGCAAGTTGCAAAGAAGTATAGAGGCAGATTAAGCATGCAGAATCGAACTTAGTAAGTAATGATGAGGTTTGTTTCAGAGAATAAGGAATAGGAAGAAAAAGAGGCTCCAGAAGAAACCGCCATAGAAGAAGAGGAAGAGCTCTCTGTGGCGAAAATTCTAGATAGACGTTTTACAAAGAATGATAATTTAGAATGTTTTAAAATAGAAATGGCAGTTCAGATAAAGACAATACATAGTAACCAGAAGAGAATTAGCACTGTCCTGATTTGACATAAACCTATGAAGAGGAACGTAAGAAAAACGAAGAAAGTCCGTAACAAAAGAAAGAAAGAACCGTTGATGTTAGGTGAAAAAGGACGAAGTCGTACTCGTTAGAACAACTACTAGGAACTAATAAGAAAAGAAAAGCAATTACGACTATAACGGATGACAAAAAAAAAAGACTACCAATAATTCTAAATAATGAAACAGCAGGTTGAACCATCAACAAGGATTAGGGGTGCAATGGAATCGTTTGATGTGATTCCTGATGTAGTAGATGTCTTGAAGAGGGCGGAAGTTAGTTGAGAGATTTTGGAAGTTAATGCATCGAATTATTAATACGGATTTTTAAAAAATAAACTGTATTTTAATAATAATTTTAACGTAATAAAGGGTAACTAATAATAACAAAATACTTAGGAATAAATAGAAGATAAATAACTAATAAATTACACTGATGAAATAACGAACTAAGATGCACAACTCAAGGATAGTAAGTTTAAATAAAACTGTGTATAGACGCGTAAACTGATGCTCGTGTATATAGCGACGTGCTCGTATAGTCGTATATGATATAATGATCTCTCGTTATATATGATAGAGTTTATATATTGGTGTTGGCCACACTCACACCAAGACATCTGTCCTAGTGTGCGACCTTGTGCGACCTTCGTAGTTTGGTGACCTTATTTAGGTCAGTGGCCAACCTTATCGGTGCTTGCTTTTGATGTAAGGTATTGAAAAGGTCTTTGTTGTTTGTTTGGCCGCGGCATTGTCTTGAAGCCGGCGGCCTGCTAGGTCGCTGGTTATAAATTATTCTTTTATTACTGCCATCCTTTGTTAAGATAGCAGCTGGCTGGAACCACTTTGACATTGGTATGACTTTCCTTGTCATTACAGGGGTTTAGAACCAGAAAAGATAATCGGAGCAACTGAAGTAAGCGGGAGAGCTCATATTTCTTATGAAATGGAAAGGGTCTGAAGAAACTGATTTCGTGGAAGCAAGAGTTGCCAATTTTAGATGTCCTCAAGTTTTGATAAAAAAATGCTTGGAAGAACGTTGGCACAAGCGATGGCATATGAATGTTATGTATTAGTATAATAACAAAAATTAAATTATTAATGTTAATAATTAATGAACTAATAACCACAATAATTGTAATTCAAATAAAATGATTAAAAATTTAAAAAGAAACTACTTTTCCATAGAAAGCTCGTGAGGTCTGTGTTTACCAGAATTTAGACGTGGATGTAATATAAGAAAATAAACAGATAATTACAATTTATATATTTAATAAAAAAAAAAAGGAAAAAGATATATAGAATAAAATCTTGTTTTATAATGTTAAGCTATCTCAAAATAATTCTGAAAAATGAAAATGAGAGACATTATTTTATAATAAAGACTTACATATGAACGAAATTTGCTATGTTCTCTCTGTCCCCACCTTACATATTTTTCCTGTACCCCGGGAGAGTGAAAGTAAGCAAAATACCTTTTTTCTTAATAAAAGTTGGATAGGTAATTATGACATACCTTTTGTACTATACGACCCCTCCAAAAGACCCACTACACCCTAAACAATATAGAATTTTTATAAAATAATTGAATATTCATTTTTTACAACTTTTAATATTATATTCTAATCTATAATATTTATTATTTTCTTTAGCATCCGTTTAGTTCTATTCACTTTGCCCAACGTTTCTCCCATAACTGTACACCGTCCCTGAAGTGGGATTCTGGAAGGTCTTCAAAATATCCATTTATCGCTGCTATGACCTTTTCATTTGTCCCAAAACGTTTATCAGCCTCAAATTTCTTAAGGTTTGAAGATAGTCAGAGGAAGCGAAATCTGGTAATTAGGGAGGATGTTCCAAGAAATCATATTACAATCCCTCAATTTTTCCATTGCCAAAGAGCCTTGATGGGCGGGTGCATTGTCTTGGTGAGAGAGGACAATCCAGACAAACCCGGGATAATTCTTTTTCAAAACCAAGCCTTCTTTCTTTAATTTTTGGCAGGTGGTTAATAAAAGATCCCTTTCGAATCCCAAAAAAACATTAGCCATCGGCTTCTAACCACTGTTTGAACTGTTGCTTTGACTCAGATGTAAAGTGGTGAACCCACATTTCATCTATCGTAACAAATCGGCGCAGAAAATCAGTTGGATTCAGTTTAAAACGGCACAAACATTGTTGAGAAACTCGATTTGTGATTTGTTTCGTGATCAGCATTTAACAAATGCGGCACCCAGCTTGCACAAAACTTTCTCACACTGAGTTCATCGTGTAAAATATGCCGTACCCTTTCTTCTGAAATGCCTACCGACTTAGCTATCTCATACACCTTTAATCGTCTATCATCTAGAACCATATGGTGTATCTTCTCGATATTTTCTTCGCTTGTTGCCGTTTTTGGCCGTCCATCATGTGGATCACCTTCAATCGATATAAGACCAGGTTTAAACTCAGCTGGCCATTTTTTTTACCGTTGATAACGAAGTTGCAGACTCCTTATATACTTTCACCAACTTTGGATGAATTACTGTTGGCGATAAACCATCCAAAAAGACGAATTTTATGACGGTACGGTATTCAAGTTTATTCATTTTGTCAAAAACACACAACACGCTTACTTTAAACAGCCGTATAAAAAAATTATTTGTCTGATCAAATTCACATTTGGTATTTACTTTTGCAACAAGTGTGCCAACATAACAAAAAACAGTAATTTCATTTGTAGCAGTGCCACCTATTGGCTTGGACAAGAAATTTTCAGCTTGACCTAGTACATATTATAATATTACTTTATAATTATATATTTATCGTGTGTATCTATCTAGAGTCCGCTGTGATGGTGTACAAAACTTAAATATAATAAAATAAATAAATAAATACATTAGGAGCATTGCTAGAATTTTAAAATTGAAGAAATTGGTTAACGGAAGTGTGACATTACAGAATAAATTTTTGACTTTGATATTCTTTGGCCTATATTCTTGAAAATGTCTTCAACGATTTGCCTTAAACTTTTTGGAATTACTAACTGACCCAACTATATAAACGGATGGGTTTTATTTGTAACATTTTTATTGAAAAATTTATTTTAGTTTTTTGAAGAATCTACGTCATTAAATTTCAAATGGTGTATTTGTCCAACACTATTGGGGCTCCTTTCTGGACTACAATCTAATCATTTAGCTACTACATGCCGGTACATGTACGCCTTCGCATTTATATATTTATTAGGGTAAATGAACAAAATTTCGAAATTAACACAAATTTTCAATTTTTATTATTGTATTTACCGAAGTAACAAAAAGTAGCTTGAATGTTCCACACCAAATCATTTGTATTTTTATGGTGCCACAAATAGATTTACCATCTAAACTTTATATAAAGTATAATCCGAAAATAAATTATTAAAAAAAAAAACTTACAGGCTTATCAAATACTCGGAGTATACAATACTATACAGCCTGATTGTGTAAGATAGCCTGAGGATGGACAATTGCCAACTAAAGTATAGATTTCTACCTCTTATTAGATTTGTGGAAATATAAAAATAAAATAAATCAACAACTAACCCGAGGCAATTTGTTGAAGGTCATATTTTTCTTACTTCTTATATGAAAATTTCTGAAATTCAAGTTTAACAGGAAATAGAGATTTTGAAGTCCTGAGTTATGGAAAAAAAAAGGTTTAAACAAATAGTCTTAGGATGGTGAGTGATAAAATAATTGAAAAGTCACTCAAACTTGATAAAACGATCATGTATCAGCAAGAAATCAGGCACAATGATTTCTGTTAATATCTATTAATTCCAAACGCGATTTTACTGTGTTAATTTAAATTTTCCGTGAGTTAATAATGGCTGCAAAGATGTTCTTTAAACTAACTATAGAAACTAGAAGTATATAATGATTTTCACATTTTCCGGGAAAATTGAATGTAAGGCATCTGAAAAGCGACTCCAATATCAGCACAATTTTGAGAACTCTGGAAAACTTAGACTCTAAAATCAAGTATATAAAATTTTCCCTTAAGTCAAGGTTAGCGTAGAACTAGAATCGTTGAAAGAATGCTCTAAGAATCAGGTAGGTATCATTTATGAACACATAGTGATTTACAAAATACTGTATCTTTTATTTTATTGATAATCCATACAAGATTGTAGATTGTTGTAGGGTATTATTGGACTGCGACTATTGTAAAAGATCTATTGGGCACCCAGAGCCTTTTCAGCACACTGTCGGCCTCCAAGCTATGTTCTCCAGCTACAGACAACATTGCCCATCACCGGAAAGTGAGTTGTAGAGGCTCGTAGGAAGAAAAAAAATCTAAGGGCAACATGCTGGATTCGAACACGGAACCTCCGCGACGCTAATCCAGCGCGCAACCACTAAGCTATCCCCTTCCTTCTCCCTTGGCTTTCGCCAATTAACTAGGGACGAAAACCCTTGTTTGGTACTGTGTTTGTCCTTGTCTGTAAAGTGTATGTAGTTTAAGTGTGTTATGTACTGTTCTGATGAAGTCCATGGAATAGTGAGATGTGGTAACCCGTGGGATCGCTACTCCCCAAGTATGCACCAGATACCCCTTGCGGGTAATCCATACAAGATAATCAATTTTTAATTTATTAAGGAGCAGATTTCCTATCTGAAAGCCCCGTTCAGCAGCAGAGAAGTTGGTTGAAATAATGAATTCCCTGTTTCCAACAGGGTGTCCATCCAATAAATATTTTATACGGGACTTGGATTTGAACTTCAACCTGACGAAATATATATAGACTTCGTGAACCTCCCCAAACTTAAGCGAAAGTTCCCCACCTACAACTCGAAAAGGTCAAGCAAAATGAGAACAACTGGTTTGGGAATGAAATGACATTTAAACAAATGTAAGTGAATAGCAGAAGGGGCAGGAAGCTCATTAAAATTTTAATAGTTTAGTTTGTGAAAGGAAGAATGAGGTGTCGGCAAAGCCGAGTGGCTATGCAGTATTCTTCATCACGAGTCCCGTGATAATGAGATATTTTCACTTAACCTGACCTATTTATTGTTTTTTGTTTCTTTAAAAGCCTGTTTTATTTTGTTCATTTTTACGCTTTATTTTTTTCTTGATTTTTAAAACGTTTTATTTAATTTTTGCATGCTGTTGTTTTTCATTTCGTTAGGCTTGAATTGCTTTATTATTTAATTTTTATTTTATTTTTTATTATTTTAACATTATTCATTTTCCTCTCATTTATTCTACTTATTTAATTCTTTACTTTTGGTAAAATTGTGTTTTTATTTCTATACTATTTTTTATTATAATTTTTTTGAAAGTCTTTATTGTAGCTTTCGTTCATCTGTAATTTGTCAAAGTTATTATTTTTTTTGTTTTGTTAACCACTTAAATATTGTATTATTACAATATGTTGTTCACTTTTAACTTTACTGTACATCATAGGCAGGTTTCTAACTTGAGCATTGTTAAAAGCGATTCTCCATGAGCCCTTTACGATGATGAAGTTCTTTAGTTTTTCTAAAACTTTTATCATATCCTTGCTTTTGTATACATACGAGGGTCATTCAATAAGTAACGAGACAAATCGCTGTAGCTCAAAAACGATTTATTTAATCAATATAAAACTTTGGTTACTTTTCAACATAGTCCCATGCATAATTTATACAGTTGTCCCCATCGTTCTTATAATTTGTGTATGCCTCTGGCATAAAATTCATTGGGTTGATCTGGAAGCCACTTTTGCATCTGATTTTTAACTTCTTCATTGGATTAAAAATGTTTCTTACGAAAACATTTCGGAAGAACATGGGGGGGGACGTGGAAGGATCTCCCACCCTACTTTTTGAAGTGTTTCTTGAGTTAACTATGCCGTGCGCGCGCGCGCGTTGCCATGATCTAAAATCACGTTTTTAGTCAAGAGTCCATGACGTTTCGTTCCAATGGCAGCCTTAATTTGTTTGCGAGCATATAAGTGTAATACTGGCTGTTGATGATTCGTTGATCTTGGAGAGAGCCACAATTAATAGTACCCTGCGAATCTCAGAATACTATAAGCATGAATTTACTTGCAGACGGCTGGATTTCGAATTTCTCTTAGGAGAACCCGTATGCTTCTACTCAAGGCTTTGACGCTTAGACTATGGCTCAAAATGGTGTATCCATGTTTCATCACATGTTACAATTCCACTGAAAAATTCATTTTCAATTAAACATCGTTTTTTTTCAACTGTTGACTGATTTGAAATTGGAACCCATATTGCACAAGTTTTCTTGTCTTGCAGCTTATTCTGAATAATGTTATGGACAGTTCAACACTTATTCAGCTATCAGTTCAACAGTAATGCGCCTGTCGTCCTGAATTAACGCGTTATTCGAGGGAGGAAGTTGCAACCGATCGTCCAATTTGCTGCTAGTCACAGACATTTACACGGCCACTTTTAAACTGTTCTATCCATTTTCAAATGTTCGAACGGTTCAAACAATTATTCCCGTAAACTTTCAACATTCTTTCGGGGTTTTCACTACCTTTGATATCCTCTGCAACTAAAAATCTAACCATTGAGCGTTGTCCTTCCGAGGTGCAATGCTCGAGCGAACTCGCCATTGTTGACTGAATACATTTGAGGTTTTGCTTACCAAATACTCTCGAACAGCTGATGAGAAACTAAAAAAGAATGCTAACTTGACGCGCTAAAACTATTTTATTGATTAAACAAATCGTTTTTGAGCTTCAGCGATTTGTCTCGTTACTTATTGAATGACCCTCGTATTAATAAACATAGCTAAAATAACGAAATATTTCTCTATAAGAAAGAGTATATCGGTATTCTCGATTATTTGGATAGAAAGTTTTGTTGTAGTGCAAAATATTATACATAGTATAAAATACGTTCAATTTCTGGTCTTAGCCTTGCATTTATAAAAAAGTGTTAATATGAGGAAAAAAGCTGGTGTGAAACGAAAAACGATTTTCTATTAGTGTTAATTTTACATAGTTGATTGTCAAATTTTCTTTTACCTGTAGTTGTTAATAAATGTCTAGTTGCTCTCAATGGATGGTGGAGAGACACATATTACACAAGTTAGTTTTAAAATCAATTACTGAAAGCGCTGCCATATGATTGTGCTTTTTAAAGTTTTTAAGTCATAGAGTTTCGGATAATCTACCTAAAATTATTTTTTTATTCGGGAAAAGTATCAAATAAAAGTGATAGGTTTATATTTATGTAGTTAGCATTGAAGTTCAAAGAAAAAAATCTTTGGATCCGGTTCGAGGAAATTTTTAAAAAATTAGAAAACTATTCTGTAAAAGCGCATTTCCAGTTAATCGATTTTCTTCAAAGTTAGTACTCCAGCGATACTTTCAATGGACTTCACATTACATGGTAGAGCTTTACGCTGAACTGTAGCAGACTTCGGCGGAACCTTGACGTTCCTGTTTCATCAGAACACCCCACCCCCGCTATGCTACATCAATCAATTTTTCGGGAAAAATTCTGCAAATAAAAGTGATAGGCAGTCATGTGGGTAGATAGTATATAAGTTTAAAGAAGATCGTTGCAGCCATTTTTGAGAAAATCTAGAAAAACTGGAAAAGCATTAATTAAAAAAGCATTTCCGCTTGATGGATTTTGACCAAAACATGGGTCTCAGTTGCGATGTTGGTATCAAAAGAAATACCAAAGTTCTAGAGATAGAAAGAATCTAAAAAGGACTTATAATCAGTCACCAAATCAACTTTAAAGAGTAATGAATCAATTATTGTCAGCAACCGAAATGCGTCAAATGCGCTGGTGACCACGTATCATCAGATGTACCAAACCATCAAATACACCAGGCAAATGCGCTCTATGCAATGATGACCGCGTTGCTTCCTACAGAGGCTGCATCGTTCATTGCGAACTGCAGCGAACCAGAAGAACACCAGTCTACGAGCATCGCTCTGCGCAAAGAAGAGCTGAGTCTAACAACTATTCGCCTCATCTCAACAAAAATAACTTCCCACCACTAAAACCTAGTCAACCATTAGACAAGAATGTAACTTTTGCGTAGATGGTCGCGAGTCCTTCGGCCCAACGAAATTGTCCTCCACCATCCATTCCCTCTTCATCCGGCGATATCGCCACGATACTGAATTCATTCCTACACGATTTTAAATCCCTTATACGTCCCGGATAACCCTCCTCACTTCAGTGGTTAACCATCTCCTTCCCAGCCGCGTGCCTTAATGCCTCTTAATTTACACTCCCTCTCCATACTCCTCTGGAATGCGAACGGACTGAACCAACATATCCGTGACTGGACGTATTTCTACATTACATCGCATAGACGTAGCGTTAATAACTGAAACTCACTTCACTGACAGAACTCGATTTCATATCCCCAATTATACAACTTATAAGACGAACCATCCTGACGGAACAGCACACGGTGGATCCGCAATACTCATCCGCAATTCCTTATCATACTTCCTAATACCCTTCATTCTGACTTCTTATCTCCAGCCAACCGTGATATCTCTACTTGCGGAACCCTTCTCCTATACAATAGCCGCTGTATACTGCCTGCCGAACCACATATCCATCATAATGATTTTCTCTCCTTCTTTTCTTCCCTCGGTCCTCGCTTTATATGCGGTGTTGACTACAACGCCAAACACCCCAGATGGGGCAGCAGAATGGCTAATCCACGTGGCAGACAACTCTTAAGCACCCTCTCCCAAACAAACTATACCTACTTATCTCCTTCCGAACCCACTGACTCTTCTCTCGCAAGCGTCCTGATCTCCTCGATTTCTTTATATGCTCAAGCATAACTTCCCTTTCAACAGACACCTTTGCCCTCCACGATCTATCTTCCAACCACAGCCCTGTTATTCCCTCGGTTACTCTACCCTTACTTTTCTCTTTTTACTCATTAAACTAAAAATTCTGAATTTAGTGCCAGTTTGTGTGTCTTTATCCCAGCATCATCCTACTACATTTCGCTATTGTTCCAACCCATCGTACTTCTAAAATTGTTAGGATATTCAGGTTATATTTATATCAGGCTCTTGAAGTAGGATTTTTTTTAATTCCGGGACTTTACAGGCTCCGAAGATTCTATTTGAAATCTTAGAGATTTTTAGCTTTATTTATCGGTTTTCATTATCATATGTCTATGATAATTCCTATCTTGACTCCAAACTAACTATCCTTGGGGACAGGTGCAAAGCTGTTATTGTTTGGAGCACTTTTCAACAAGAGGAGTTGCCATCGTCAAAGCAAACGAAACAATTCTAAGCCGTGCGCGTAATCTGATTTCGTGATATTGTTTTGAGAGACAGCATTTAGGAAACAGCATTTTATCAACATCTGATCAAGAGAGAGATACTTCTATTCTCATAATTTAGACAGCATCCAAATTGTATTGTTCAGATAAAAAAAGAAAAGAATCTTTAAAATAAAAAGAGTGAAGGTCGATCAATAAATAACTTAAGCATGAATCTATAAGAAACTGTATATTTAATCAGGAATTTTATTCCTTACATTTTTCCTGTAAATAAATGAACCTACAGAGTTCACAAGGAGTAAATAAATAAAAAAAAAAGTGGAGAAAAACTTTTCTTACCATAAAATAAGGAAATAAATATACAAATAAAATCACAGGTTTATAATTTCAAAAGTTTGATAAAAATAAACTCTGAAAGTGCTAAAAACATATTTTCTTTTTAAAATATATTCTGTTCAAACACTTCGAATTTTAGTTGAAAAAAAAAAATTCGAATTAATGAATCGATAGACATAATTATTAGCAAACATAAATAGATAAACACCTCATTAAATTATAGTTGGAAAGAACATTGTTATCATTTAACTAGAATTAGAAATGAGAAATTATTTCAGAGAAAGGACACGCTGAGACTCCAGGCAGAGGTCCTGGTTTCGAATCCAGCCCATAGATTTTCACTTCCTAGGAGCCTCTACAGCTCACTATTCGGTGGACAGAATTGTATATAACGAGGGAACACTGTCTGGAGGCCGGCAGTGCACTGAGAAGGCTCCGGGCGACAATGACCATGATTTGAAACGCCTTAAATAAATAAATAAATAAACAAAAACGGGAATCGAACTCAGTACCACAATAGAGCTCTGTCACTTTTTTCTAAGTTTCTAATATAGAAAAAAATTAATATTAAAAATTGTTTAATTTCAAACAATAGTTTGAATACAAATTATTAACATTCCTAAAATAAGGAACACTACACTAGTAACGTGGAGGTACAAAGTAAACCACCTTATTCCTACTACTTCATTACACCCACCTTACTATTTTAATAGGCCTTTTACTCTCCAAAGAGGTTTGTAGAGAATTTTTATAAGAAAGGACAAGACAAGATATTTACGGCATCTTTAGTATTTTATAAACAGTGGAACCATACAATATTATACGCGCGTAGGCTTCTACTCGGAAGCGTAAAAGAATAAGCGCTTAGTGTAGCACGCAAATCCATTAGAATGTAATTACGAAGAGTTACAAAGATAATTTGTATTTCCTTACTTTGAAGGATGCGGTCAGGATGAGAAGCGTATGCTGAGCTGGAGACTTTGTGAAGAATGCTATGAAGCATAAAAGATCCAAAGAAGGCTGCGTATTCGTGTGTAGGTGTGTTGGAGGGAAGCTACAGAAAAGATAAATTGATAATTGAAACGGTAAGAAAGCGTGCGTTTGGTGATACGAATAAGTCCTCTCGGAAGCTGCTTGAAGGCAGAAATGAAAAAAAAACCTGTGTTTTAAGCACAATACACCCAAGGTGGCAGTGAATCTTAACAAAGAAGCAATTTAGGATGAAGCAGTTAAGATTTTGATGCAGTAGTACAACACACATATATTTTCACTAGAAGAGAACAAGCAGGCAAGACACGAAAAGGAGCAAGAGAAAAAAGGAGTGGCCATGGAGGGGAAACCAACGTCCGGTATTGCAAGAGAATGCGCGAATCCCCCTAACATGCCAGAGAATTGGCAGGAGAGAATTAGTGGACTGAAAGCAGGACGTCTTATCACGATAGAAATCTCATTTCGACTATTTGGCATATTTTCTCCGATAGCATTAAGGGAAAATAAATATAATTCTCATAACTAAGAAATCAATAAATCTCATAAAATTGATATTATTTATAAATAGCTGGTGAGTTTCTTCGAATTTCGCATTTTAATTACACACTCATAAAGGCATCACTTTTATTTGAAAAGTAAGGTAGGAAAGTTAATTTTTGGAGAATTCTGGGGCAGAGTGGCGTCTTGTATAGTAAGATAAATTGTGCAATTGTTGAGATTGGGTCCGTATAGCTGAATCATCGGAGATATTTTTTATAGTAGCTTCTTTTCATCTTGTAGTCATTGACCGGTTTCGGTCATTCGCCCATCATCATGATTTCTTGATAAACAGAGTGATAACACAGATTTGCACAGAGCATGTTGAGTGTATAAACTGATTTCGACCAACATCATCATCATTCCGGGATGATGACCACAAAATGTAACAAGCTATCCGGGAATATGCAAAAATTTAAAAAAAAAAAAAACTGCATATATTTGAGGAAAAAATTCTGAGTGCCTGAAAAATGCATGCGAAATATGGAGGGTGATAAGTAAATATTATGCAAGCGAATAAGAAATAAATTTTATTAATTTGTGTGAGATTTTTAGTTGACTTTCTTTTGTTTACAATTTACTTTTTTTTATTGTGGTTTGGATCTGTTTGGAAGATAGATTCAGTTCTGCCATACGTTTTGGCACGGATGAGACTCTCCTTCAGTTGCTTATTATTCATTATATGTCAAAAATCAAAAGAAAGTACATAATGTGAATAGTCGGTTGAGAACTATATCATTGAAATAATATACCTAAATTTTGTTGAACAACACTTGACATTCTCTTTATACTGATTGTGTGGAGTTTATAGTCTGTAATTGTGATTATGTTTGTCATGGTGGTGATGTGGCGGTTGTATTTGAATATGGCTTAATTATGTTGTATATTTGATGTTTGTGTCTGTTTTATAGTTGATTGAGTTGGGATCATTGACTATGTATATCATCTCCATTTATCCCTAATGTATCATTTCTATTGTGTTTAATATATTTTAAGCGCAATCCACTCCCTGTTTCTTGCTAAGACAACCTAAGTCAAACTTAAGTTTTTTAATACATTTTCTTAATTTAATGTTCATAAAATAAAAATATTACCAACAGTTTACATTACTTTAAATCCTAAACACTGTAATGAATCCCCAAAAAAAGCCTAGCAAAATTCGCGTATTTGTGTTTTGCACAGTTTTTAATGATTCCTGAAAAGCAGCCTTGATGCCGTGATACTTAAATGATTTTGAAATGACCGATTCTGATACTATATTCTGAACAGTAGTAAGTTCCAAAGTCTGCACATAACTAAACAGAGAAAAATCACATCCAATCAACGTCTTTATGAATTACCAAAAGATCGATTTGGTGAATGAGCTGAAATATTTAGATATAATAATCGATCATAAATGTAATTGGAATAAACATATTCCAATTATTAGTGAAAAATGCATCCAAATAATCAATGTTTTGTCTAGGTATGCAAAACTATAATGGGGAATGTCCTGAAGATAATATATAAAGGTGCGATATTACACATCATGACGTGTGGAGTACCGGTGTGGAAAAATGCATTAGATAAAGGTTATAATAAGAAATTAATTAATCGGACACAGCGGCTTATTTTATTAAGGATTATCAAGGGATATAGGACGATATGGTATGAAGCTGCCTGAATTATTGCTAATATTCCTCCATTATTGGATATACTGAAAGAAAACGCTAGAATTTATAATATTATGAGAGGAACTACCGAGCCGGATATTGACCTGGATCCAAAGAAATTTGATTGGCTTGTATGTATTAGCGAATGGTGACATCCTGGAAAATTTGTTGAAATGGAGTTAAAAATTCATGAGTCATATTCAAAGTACACAATATATACTGATGGTAGTAAATGTGAAAATAATGTACGAGGGGCATTTGTTGTTTATCATGAAAATGAAATAAGGCAGAAGAGAGATTTAAATTAAATAGATGTTGTTCAAACAATCAGGCGGAGCAGCTTGCAATTTTGAAGGCCCTTGATTGAGAAGTGTCCGAATTTTGTTAGTGACAGGCGAATAATGGTTATAAGTGATAGTAGGATAGCGTTGGACTCTCAAAGAAGTAGAGACAACCATAGTCACGTATAAAAAGAAGAAGCTAAACAAATTCTTGGAAATTTGATAGTTAATGGATGGACAATTAGTTTCAGATGGACCAGGTCACATGTGTTACAGAGGGTAATGAAAGAGCTGATTTTTTAGTCAAAGAAGCTGCGTATGGTTCTGATTTAGAAGTTTTTGATCTCTACCCTAAATCTTTGATTAAAATGGAATTAGCCAAACGTACCTATATTTATTGGGAAGAAGACTGGCAAAACACTTCGAAAGGGTCACATCTGAAGAAATTCATTCGTACTTTGCAGAAACGTAAAGAAAGCAAATGGTTGCAGAATTCTTTTGGACTAACACAGGTTTTGTCGGGGTTTGGAAAGCAGAAGGAGTACTTGTTCCGATTTCATCTGACAGATAGTGCCAGCTGCATTTGTAATGTTGATACAGTTCAATCTTGGGAACATTTAATTTATAATCGTCAATATTTTGAAAACGAACGAAGAAATCTTATTTTTTGAAATTCTTTTTATGGGGTAGGAATGGTAAATGGGTCCTACTGTGTTGATTAATAAGCGCATTTTCAAATTATTCAATCATTTTATCAAATATATTGTGAAGAGATTGTGAATTCTATGAAATGATCTCGATGAATTTTGTTTTGTGAAAATGTATATTATACTCGTATTTTTATTTTTAATTTTATTTTATTATTATTCTGTTTTTTTTTTTTTAAATATTTTATTATAGTTACATATTTTTGTTGCCGTTTCTTTATTTACAGGTACATAATTTGGATTTCTTATTGTCTTTAGTTTATAAATGTAACTTTATAACAGTTGTCTGTAAAATATTTAATTTTACTTTAATTTGAGAACAAATATGAAAGATTTATTAAACTATTAACTTTTTCAGAGCTAGATCACTTAAATAAATTAATTAGTGCTTTTAAAATAAGGAAACTTTTAATTTAAGTTTATTATTTTATTTCATATGATTAGAAACATTTTTTAGTTATTTATATATTTTACTATTGTATTTCCAACATTTTCATTTATTTTATTGTTCTTTAATTACTTTCAATTTAGTTCATATCAAAGGATTATGATTTCTATTATTATCTAAGGCTTTGTGTTTTATAGTGTATAGTATGTAGTTTTGTGTCTTATTTTGTAAATTGGATGTTGAGGTTCGGTCATACAAAAGAACTCTTTTTAAATTTCTACCGAATTTATTGCCTTCTTCAGGGTATAAATTTTTCTGTTAGAATTACAGTAGTAATTATTCTAGTTTAATCTGTGTCATACCATCACCTAGTGTTGTTGTTGATGAAGTGAACACTTCAAGTGTTGATGAAGTTTTTGTTACTTATGTTTACTTAAATTAGTCTCTTTTTTTCTTTTTCAATTGCTTTTTGTTTGTTGATATTTATTTACCGATTTTTTTATTTATTTTATTCTTGTTTTTGTGTACACTTTTTTATCATAAGCAAAGGCCAACCTCCCTATTTATTGTCAACTGATTAAACAGATATAAATAAATAAATAATTTAATTTGACTTTCTTCTTTCTTTTATGTATAAATGTATGTACAGTTTGATTTTCTTGTATCGTTGGTTTAAACTCTGTTATATTGGTATATTTAGTTTAGATATGTATTGTTTTATAATTGCTTTAAATTTTACTTTTAATAACATGTATTACTGTAAACTCTAATTTTATCTGTCGCTTCCTACATGGGAATAATAAAAATTGAAACAAACTCAAAATAACAATCAGTTGGCACCAACTCTGAACATTGAACCCTGTCGTATACCACCTTGGATCCTTGCCAAAGCTCAAATTTGCCTAGATCTTGGAATATTCGTAAAGAAAGAAGTACCGGCAGTCGAGTATAAGAAGAGATTTTTAGAGGCAATGTATAGGTATAATGGCTATATAATTTTTTATACGGATGGCTCGAAGACACAAGAAGGGGTGGGAAGTGCTATATATGTAGAAGGAATAACGAAAGTATGGACACTTCCCCTTCACGCTACAGTTTATACTGCTGAACTTTTTGCAATTTATCAGGCATTACTCTATGCGAAGGAAGCAACGGAAGTTAACCTAGTAATATGTTCGGACTCGGAAAGTTCCTTGAAGAGTATTGAAAATAAATTTTCAAATGATCCCTTAGTCCATATGATCTATGAGCAGCTAAGAGAATTGCATAGACGAGGAAGAATTGTAGTATTTCTTTGGATTCCAAGTCACGTTGGGATTGAAGGGAACGAGAAGGCAGACGAAGCAGCGAGAGCCGCTGCTTCACAAAGACCGGATCTGAATATACGAATCCGACCAGAGGACCTGAAATGTTTCGTAAAGAAAGTTATGAATGAAAAATGGCAAAAGAATTGGGAAACTACAGAAGCCAAATTAAAGGCAGTGTTGCCTACAGTAGGAAGAAGGAAAACTGAGGCCTTAACAAGAAGAGAAGGGATGATATTGACGAGATTGAGAATAGGCCACACTCGTCTCACACACTCCTATTTATTGCAAGGGGAAAATCAAAAACAGTGCCCAAGATGTCAATCACGCCTCACAGTGAAACATATTCTTGAGGAATGCCCCCGGCTGCAGGGCTACCGAGATACAGTAGGTTTGCCTAATAACATGGTAGATTTGTTAGGACCAGGAGTAAAATATAAATATCAACTGTTTAATTATTTAAAATCTTTAGATATTTACTTTAACATTTAGTTTTTGGTTTGTATATTGTTATATATTGTTTTTATTGTTATATATATTGTATATATATTGTCTTTTATTTAGATGTAAGAGGAACGGGGTGCGAAGAATATAGAGTATTCCACCCCAATGGTGGTAGCTATGCATAAATGAGTGTAAATGGTGTTTATTGTGGGATGAATGTATTTATGGAATGAGTGTGTTTATTTGTGTGACTTGTGAGGGCGCTAATGACCCTGGCAGTTGATGCGCCAAAAAAAAAAAAAAAAAAACAATCAGTTGATAAACAAATTATGTTATAAATATTAACATTCGATAAAATTAATACCCAACTGGCTTTAGGAATGCAAAGACCTGAAATTATATATTATATAATTAATAAAAATATATAATTAAAATAATGGTTTTAGTAATATTTGAAATGTAAACGTTTATATTATGTTATGCAATACTTTATAAGTTTATTGCATGAAATGAGAAAACTATAAAGGGGTAGAAGAAAACTTTGCATATAGAAAGGTAAGGATTATTTGAAAATAGGGGTCGCCGTGGAAATGACAAGACGGAAATGGAAATGCAAAGAGATACTAGTCACATAGAAAATGTATATTGGACCCACATTGATTCTTATACATGTTTTCTGTTTTGTATTTCAACAAATACACAAACATTATAACTCTATTATTAAATAATTGAATTCTTTTTTAATTTTATAATCACCTAAAATTATTAGGGATATATTTTAATGAGTTATGTCATTATTAGAATAAGAATATAGTCGATAAATTTATTGATTTTGACTTTAAAATGGACGCAATTCATTATATTTAAAAATAGAAAATAAATCAGGTAAAGTAATTTATGTAAAAAAATTAATTTATTAATCATTGAACAAATATTGTTTGTGATTGTAAGGGGGGCCGTGCCGTGGTTGTGCGTTAAATATGCAATATTTAAAATATAAAAAAAATAAACGTTTGCGGTAGAAAGAGATATTAGAACACTGGTGTCGGTCGTCATGTGCCACGCTGGCATAGCAGCTAGCGATGTTATTGTAATGACATGGCAAAGTCATTGACATGCCAAAGCAATGTCAAACACCAAAGAAAGAATAATTTACAACTAGTGGCAATACCCAGCTGCCTGACTTCAAGACAAGGTCGCAGCCAGACAAACAAACCAAGGGTAAATACCCTACATCAAAAGCAAACGCCGATAAGGTTGGCCACTGACCTAAATCAGGCGGTCACCGAACTACGAAGGTCGCACAAGGTTGCACACTAGGACAGATGTCTTGGTGTGAGTGTGGCCACACTAATATATAAACTCGCCCCATTGGAAGAGGGGATAACTTTATCATATACAACGAGAACATTATATCTTATACGACGATACGAGCACGTCCATATACACGAGCAGCAGTTTACGCGACTATACACAGTTTCATTTAAACTTATTATCTTTTAGTAGTGCATCTTAGTTCGTTTATTTTATCATTCTAATTTATTACTTATTTATCTTCTATTTATTCCTAAGTATTTTGTAGTTATTAGTTACCATTTATACGTTAAAATTATTGTTAAAATACAGTTTATTTTTATAAAATCCGTATTAATAATTCGATGCACTAACTTCCAAAATCTCTCAACTAACTTCCGCCCTCTTCAAGACTTCTACTACATCAGGAATCACATCAAACGATTCCATTACATTATTCATTCTGGTGAGTGTCGCGGCGACTGAAGAATAATCCTGCACCTGTGGCTGAACTGCGTTAATTACTAGTCCGGTAAAGTAGTTAAGGGTAGATGTGTAGTTGTTATGCCAGAATGGTAGTAGGCCCAGCAGATAGTAAATAACTGAAAGTAGATAGTATAGCGGAGAATTGTGTGCGGGGTAGACAGTAGGCAGAGGGTTATTTAATTGGGATGTCCTAATATAGTTAAGTGTATGTCCTGTGGGCTCATGTTTATATTAGTGGGGTAGTGCTGTATTCATTTGGGTTGTATTGTATAATCTCTAAATATACATATACATATTTTAGTCTGTTAACGTGTAATATTGTAAACCGCCCATTAAGGTAAGATAATTTAGTGATAAATGTTGAATTCTAAGTGTGACCTACTTTGAGTTTCTTACCCAAATCAGGGTACTTCAACTACATTGTAATGTTATGTATTGGGGGGGGGATAATTAAATATGTTAATTAATAATTAATTATTATAATTTATATTTGAATCTTCTCAAAAGGGATCTCGTGAGGTTTGTGTTTACCTGGATTGATTAATGGATAGAAAATAATCAGAGAATAAACTTAAAAAGAAATATATATAATTTGAAGATAAATTTAGACCACAAATAAAATCTTATTCTTTAAATAATTAGTAAAATAATACTTAAGCAGTAACTAGATTAATTTTAACAAGTTACAATATTTAAGGATTTTTAACTTAAAGGTTGGGCCTTGACTCTCATTTTCACATCGACACTGTTATATAAATTGCCACTGAGGACGATTTCCTCAACCACAAAAATTTATCCTCACCTGTTTCATGCCCTACATAAAATATATCATCCCTCACTCCATTGAAATGTGGATGGAAGGGAAATTCCTTACATTGCACCTAATGGTATTCTACCATTCTAACCATCCCTCATTGTTTCACCTAGTTTTCGTAAAAACCCAAACATGAAATTGCACTAAGTAACAACCAAATATTAAATGGTTTTCTACTAATATATTTTACTTATAATTACCAAATCCTAATTCATATTTTTTTCCCCATCATTTCTCCCAAAGGTCTACACATTACAATACTCATTACCTAATCTATCAAACCCATTGCATTATACTAGCGAATGAGCTTCAATGTGTAGAGACAACCTTCCCTTCTAGAAATTGTATCTGGCTCTCACCAATAGGTTGGAGAAACTGGATTAAAGAGATGAAAATCCGAGGATTTAAGAGAAGTTGGCAATAAACTTTTAAGAGTAAACAAGCCTTGAAGTAATTGCTAATGTATCGTTACGACAAGTTAACTACAGCCACGTCGTTCTTCAAGAGAATCACATTAGCGAACGCTAACAATTCCATTTGCATAACATCGAGAAGAAAAGAAAAGAAACTTCGCTTGGTCACTCTACCATCTAGTAACACTCTCTCTCCTCACTAAGTAAATGTAAAATATAAATAGAATACAATGTCAGTTTGTGTCATATTTTTCATCACCAAAACCATAATATACCCCCCCACTGTTTCATTATCAAGCCATTAATTTATTCTAAACTTCTGCAACTGTGGGCCCATTCAATTCAATGAAATCGATAATAATTTTTAACACTTATAGCTGCCCTACACAATCATGGCAAATATTCTTTTTTTTCTTTACTTCGGATTCAGATGTTCATCCCAGTGACACAAGGCCATCGGATATCATTCAGTTCCTTTGTGTAGGCGAGTTTCTAAAGGTGTCTTCTTTCGAATTAAGTCCTTAACCACCATACTCACCAAAGTTCCGTACCACACCAAGTTAATTAAACCGCATGCTAGATTTATCAGATTTCCTCTAATTGATTACAATTTCATTTCTATCTCTCACACTGAATCCTGTTTTCCTGTGGACCCACTGAAAAACGTTAACCTGAAATTTCCCAAACTTTTCAAATTTATGATTTCATTTTGTAGGCATTTGTAATAATTAATACCTAGAAAAGAGCTCAACAGTATAATAAAGTTAAAGTAAAGTAAATTCCAAAAGTGATGGCGAAATTCTAATTGTTAATTTTTTGGAAAGAAATTCTTTTTTACTTTTTTTTACAACTGGTAAAAGGAAGTACAGTAAACTCCCGATTATCCGTGTGCGGATTATTCGGTTTGCGGATTATCCGTGCATGAATTAATTTAAAAAAATATTTATGTATATGTATATGTATTTTTTAAATATTTGCTCGATTTCATGTTTACGCATCCTATAAGTGTGCACGTGTTCGTATTTAGATGACAACTGAATTCTGTTGACACTTTGTTAGAGTACATCGAACAATGGAATTCATGTATAACGACATAATAGCTCTTTGAAAAATTCGAACTGTTATTAAAAAATCATTAAAAGATTCTTGCAAACAAACCAAAAATCACAGATTTTCTTAATAATAATGAACATTAGAATTAGAATTAGAATGATGCAGGTGGGGACTCGATCCAAGCACTGCAGCCTACATAGTGAGGCTTATTGTGCTAACCCCTAAGTACCTAGTAGAGAAAGCCCCCCTCTTCATGAGGTCCAGACCTTCCCCACCAGTTCTTCCTGAAGTACGATTTCCTCCAGTCTCAATGTGCCGAAGATCTCGTACCATCCTGCCGATTGCGACGCAACCAAACAACTGGTGAGAGGCCGTCTCCTCCTCCTTCTGACATAGTCTACACTGGGGCTCTGAGTCCACCGATCCCACCTTGTGCAGATGTTTCTTGAGCCTATAGTGAGCATTAAACATGCTAAAATAATTGTCTGCCTTAGAAATGTATAATATGTTATATTTTAGAAATAAATAATTATAGTTTGGAATATCTGTGTTTTTCAATTATCCGTGCCGCCTCTCCCCACCATTAGCCCGGATAATCGGGAGTTTACTGTACTGTGATTGTGTCAAATTTACGATAGATATCAAATTTCCACCGGAAATATACGTTTCCAGAGGTCCCCTGAGTCTGAGTATATGAGAACAACATAGTTCAAAAACGAAAAATCGCAAAAAATTCAAACTTGACATTCCCCTTTAGTTATCACCATGGAATCCGTCAGAAAATTATCTGTCAAAATTCCTCGATGCAGAAAGCAGTTACTACTTTATTGAATAGATTTTCTCAGTTCTTTGCAATTTTTTTCAAAAATAGCTTCAAGGATTTTCTTTAAACTTAGTACATCCACTACACATATTAAGGAGCTAATAATTTTTATTTGAAAAGTTTCTCCGGATAATTCATTTAAAATGACTTTTGGGAGAGAAATGGGATTATGTTTTTCACTAAAAGGATATTTTAGTTTCTTTTTTTTTTTTAAATAATTCTGTCATCTATATGGTATTAGTTAGAATTAAATATATTAACCAAAATTCCGAATTCCAGAAAATAGGTTAACCAGAATTGCATTTTTTTTTTTATTAAACAATTTTTTCAGTTTTCTGCAATTTTTTGGAAAATAAATCTTCAACGATCTCTGTAAGAGTTACAACCTATATTTGTAACATTTCACCAGATAAATTCATTGAAGGAACCTTTTTGGGTAGAGGTGGGGGGTTTATGTTTCCTTCTAAAGTGAGTTTTTGGTTTATTATAAAATTCTATCATCTTGACAGTATTAATTAGAATTGAATATTTGCCATAATTCCGAATTGTTATAAAATTATGTGAACTATAGTAAAAGACAGTCGTGTGAGAGATTTTTTTATTTTGTATTTTTATTTTTGGCTTACATTGTCTTACATGAAATGAATACCACTACAAAATTATTGTCACCTTTTTATAAGATAAGAAGCCTATAGCTCCAAGTTTTCTGAATCATAAATATTTGTTAGCTACTCTATTTCCTGAGCTTTATTTGGCAAGATGTAAATTCTAGTGTTCCTGTAACCTAAAATTTATTGTGAAGAAATGTAAAGAAGACTTTAGTACATTCGTGAAAATTAATCAATTCTAAAAGATCTTATATGTATGGCTCAATAAATTAACTAACCCAGCTTTCCTTTAGAAAATAAATGGATTAGCTGTCAAAATAAATGGTTAGCCAGGTGAATCCCTCAGCCGTCTTATTATAAAGAAATGAAGGCCTTCTAGAAAGATACAACATTCCTTTCTACACTGTGATCCCTTTGCATTTTGGCCAACCAGAAGCAGAAGCAAAACTTCTGTAAGTATCTATCTTGTCATTTAGTAAATTTATTCGCTTGAATAGTTGATTTGAAAAAGGTTCTGATTTTGATTGAACAATTGGCCGGCTTCTATCTATGGCCTTTGGAATCACTTAAATTAAATGAAATATAAATCTTCAGATGATATATTTTTACAGTTAATAATATAATACATTAAAATTTGAAATTAAGTTTACACGTTCACTTTTAAAAAAAATTAACATCCACTAGATAATAAAATTATATTTTTAAGTATAGAATTGCTAAACTTCTGCCAAGGCTCATCGACCGACGATCAAAACTAAACTTAAACAACAAAAGACTTTTATAACTGCTGTTACTAAGACCAATTTGGTCATACGGTATTGAAGTATGGAGATCGACTGAACATTCCAACTCCCAACGCATCCAATCCTTGCAGTCAATAATTCTTCGGAAAATCCATAATGCTCCATTTTTTATATCGGACTGTACTATCCACAATGACCTGAATATTTCTTTTGTCAACGATTTAGACGAAATCTCGTTTCCTCAACTTTCATTCCTCTACAGCAGCTCATTCCAATTCTGTAATAGAACAGCTCTCCTTTCCTACAATTACCAGGTAATCCCCTAAGGTGGAATCCCCTAAGGTCGCGATCTACTATTGTCTCAGTGACACAATGAAATAATGTTCCATGATAACGGAGTATCCCCACTGGGTGGCTTCCCCAATCTAACTTCCTGTTACTATATTAGCAATCACCATATTTACACTGTTACAGTTGTAAATTTCAACAAAAAAAGAAGAAGTAGAGAATTGTATTTTTAAATAAATAAAAAATATTAAGTGAAATCCTCCGAAACCTGAAATCATTAACGTAGAAATTATCCTTCATTACTGACTTCGGAAGAAAAATAAACATCAAAAAAAGTATTTAATTTTTCAGTCTTCCGCGGCCATTGCCATGTAAAACACTTAGGTCTACGGGTTGAGACTGACGTAACCGCCCCAGAACACAACTTAACCATAAATCTAATCTAACCATTCATACCAACATTCTCGCCAATAAATACGCTCATGCTAATAAATACATTCATGCTAATAAATATATTGATACTAATAAATAAATTTAAGCTAATAAATACCTTAAAGCCAATTAAATTTAAGGCAATTAAAATTAAATAAATTAGGCAATAAAGTTAGAACTTGACGGAGAAATGTAGTGAATTTGAGAGGGAAGTAATTAAGATTTTTCAGGGTGGTGATGCCTCTAGTAGAGTGTTATTTTAGCTTTAGTGTCCTAAATGTTTTGCATAAAAAAAAATTATTCCAAAATAACACTTTACGACGTGATGAGGAATAAAACGTTTCCTATGGGACAAACAATATTCAAGATATGGGCAAGTGAACACAGGAAGGGCCAATTAAATAAATAAAGTGGTCAATTAAGGAAAATTAAATATCAACATTGAAGAAAACCGCTTAATTAGAATAACGACTTTATAGAATCAGGATTTTTAGATTTTCATGAAAACAGCACTAAAAATTTTCCTTAATCTTATATATATATAAAACATGCATGAAACTTATTATTTTTACTTGAATCATTTTTTCAGAAAATCAGTTTCCCTAGAAACTTATTGGTTAGTTGAGTGAGACTTTAGGTTGCCCTGCATAATATGGAGGGTTAAGTCAATTATTAAATGAAGAGATAGGCTTGGTGTAGTCGCTATCAGCATGAACTTGTAACTGGGAGACCCAGTTCGAGTTCTGCTTATAACTGCCAAATTTATATTAGCTTAAAAAAAAAAAGAGGTTAATTAACGTACGTGGTTTCGCTTACCGTCTACGACATCTTATTTGGTAGCTGAACGCTAAGTACGCCTGAAAATTGTGCCATTCTCATTACTAAAGTAAAAATTCTGATATTGAGGAAAATGTGTTAACAGATGTGGGAGAATTGCAGAAAGTGTAAGTTTGTGTGTGTATTTATATTAAAGAAAAGTATACTTAAAAAGAACTTTAAAATAAAACTACAATTTAAAGTACTTTAAAAAATTACAAAATAACATTAGATGGTTAATGTTATGAAAGGAAAAATAAATCAGGTGTGAATCATTCACTGACAACTTCTTATCTATTGTAAGGGACAAAGATGCGTTAGTATGGTTGACTAAATCAAATAATAAAACAACCCAACCTGAATTCTGCAATAATAATAAATAATTATGGGAAATAAGGGAACTGCTGAATGTATGTACGAGTGTATTGCTGCGTGTCGCATAACAACGAATGGCCAATAAGATATGTGACGTCCGGGAAGTTCCTGCTTTTTGGCTGTTCAGAAAAGTTTTACAACCGGTAGATTGTCGATTTGGCGGTTGTATGATTGTTATGTCAGTATTATAGTCGACTCAGCAGTTAGTCTCAACAATAGTCATTGAGGCATTAGTTATAATTAGTTAGTAGGATATAATTAGACATTAGATAGGTAGACAATACTATAAACATACATTAGTACCTTGTAGCAAGAGCTGGAAGATATATGTGTAGCTATATAACGGATCTACGCTTAGTTATTTAACTGCTTATTCCAGGTACGTCCAAATGAAAATGCATTACATATTGTATGAGCTAGGAGTTAGGCAGCAGCACCGTCGTAGTGAAGTGAAGTTTCTATTTCACTCTTCAAAATTTTTCTTTTTAACAAGATTTATTGGAGGAATGTTTAGTCGGAAACTGTAAATATTTCTTACTAGTGTGATCTACACTTGTTGAAAAAATAAAAAGGGAATTTTGCAGTTAATATTTACTAAATTATAATTTTCGGTAAGTAAGTTATTTCACGACTATTTTACTGCTATTTACTGCAAAGTTTTTAGTTTAAAAGTTCTCTTACCAGTGAGGTTAATTTTAATTTGTGGTAGTCGATAGTGAAACATCCCAAACTACATAATTAATTCAAAAAATGTAACCTTTTTATTTAGCATTATTAAGTAGAAAAGAGAATAGCTCACGAACTTGTATGTGCGTGCAAGTGACGTAACACTGACATAAAGCATACGTAGACTGCCAGGTATCCCTCAAACCTTATCGATACTCAGCTGTAGCGATTACTATTCTACTATAAACATTAGGTCAAGGGCAACAAGGAGTCCCTTTAAACTTTAACTCAATGTAAATATTATTGCAACGAACCTCTTTTTAAAAACGTTTTGAACTGTTTGCAACTATTATTGTACTTACATTTTGGAACTTTAGTAAAACATAATTTCATAAACGGTAATGGCAGTCAGTGTTTAACGAGATTAAATTTTAAACTGTTAAATGAAATAATAAAAATTATAGAAAGCTTGGCACAGTTATAAAAGTGTGGAAAGGAGAAACATTCTACTTGTTACAACATATACTCTGGTTTATAAAATTTAAAGTAATGCACTCTTCAATGTCAACTGAAGAAAAAAATCGATAAACTCTTATTAAATATCACTAGCATGTCACAGATCTGAACAAACTAATACTTGGACATAATGAGTTACTTACGAAGGTAAATGAATGTCAAGCACAAGTATCTGGTTTTAACTTATTAGTTCAAAAGCTGGAAGCGGTTAAAGAAGAAAATGCTTCGCTAAAAGAACATTTGCGTAATGTCCATAATAAACTAGAGATATTATCTCAGTATAATTTGAAGAAAAGCGTGAATATCATTGGTATTCAGTTTAAAAATGACGAAAATTTAGAAGCTACATGCGCCAATATTTTTGAGGTGCTGCAATGTGGCTTGACATTGAAATACTTGGACAACTATTATAGAATAATTAAACGAGATAAAACCTATAGTAACATTATTCGAATAGAATTCCTTCGAGTATTGATAAAACTAATTTTTTGAAACAGGTGAGAAGCGCTGCAAACAAACTTAACTTAATTTCTTTAAAATTTAGTCAAACATAACATCAACATTTATGTAAATGAAGCATGAGTGATGTAAATAGGAAAATATATTTTTCAGCTAAACAGCTTCAGAATGGCGGGCACTTGGAATATGTCTGGTTTAAAAATGGAAAAATTTTAATTAAGAAAACTGATTCATCCTCCTCCGTTGTTGCCGATAAAGAATTCCTTACAGAGTTTGTAACCTATCAGACAGATTCCTCAGAGTTAAACTCTGATAATGAAGGGAAGAATAAAAAAGAGCAAGGATTTGTTCGAGATTCCAAAAGAAAAAATATGTCCCCGCCAGCTAACACAGGAACTAATAGTCAACCAAGAAAACCTAAAAAACCCAAGGAGAACAAGGTTTAGCAATTACAGAGAGATCAAGACAAGTCTACTGTGAAAATAAAAGACACTCTCCTCAGCAATATAATATTCTGGTATGTACATGGTATCTCCATTTCCAACCTATTAAGTTCAGCATAGAATACAAGTTTCAATGAAATCATCTACTGCTTATCTGAAACCTGGATTACCTCAGAGACGATCTACGCACCAGCTGTACTAGCTGGGTTTTCAACATACTCATCACCTGCCATTAGGGAGAAGAGTAAGGGAAGAGCTAGCGGAGGTGTAGTAGTGTTTTTTAACCCATTGTAACATAATGTGCGTATATTAGATAAAAGGGAATATTGGATGTTCATGTC
This sequence comes from Triatoma infestans, assembly GCA_011037195.1. Classification (NCBI taxonomy): domain Eukaryota; kingdom Metazoa; phylum Arthropoda; class Insecta; order Hemiptera; family Reduviidae; genus Triatoma; species Triatoma infestans. The sequence goes on along the minus strand of JAAEAF010001075.1, from coordinate 1,966 downwards.
TGTCTGTATAAAAAATTCTCCTATTCGTAACCACTACATCCCTTTTGTTACCTCCGTAACGCCACACCAGTTTCCCACTATACTTCCCTCAAACAGTGACTCCCATATAAGGAATCAATAGAAATATATAATCAATAGAAAACTTCATTATTATCTCTATCATTAAGTCACTCTGTTATTATTGAACTTGAATTGTTATTAACGTATAATTGTTATTATTATTAACTTATAACTTGCAAAGTACGCTGATTTCTCCTTATGCCTTCTCATGCAAGTGGCTTTTAATTTTTTATTTTCATTTTGAAATACCTTTTTGTAATCATATTGCACCTTTTATAATACTTTTCATTATTTTCTTATCTACTTATATTGTCAGAAATCAGTAATTTTTCGTTTATTTTTTTGTATTTTGCTTTACTTCTTTCTAAGTTGTAACTTTGGTTTATTGTAAATTTTTGGGTTATAGTTTTTGTTGTCATTGAATTGATGCTATTCTATATCTTCTCTGTTCCTTTATTTGTAGTTATTAATTTACTAATTTAAGAACTTATGTAAATATGCTGAAATGTATCCTGGCTCTTTTGTATAGGGATTTCCCCAAAAGCAAAATAAATATATACTATAATATATTGAATAAGCTATATATGCTCCTATTTAATTTAGATCAGTGGGAAGTAAGGGGATGAGATTTTCAGTAACTTTTGAGGCTGCTTGTTCGGCCGCCTTATTAATGTTATTATGAAATATATAATGTTCTTAATATTATTCCTAATTTGCAATACGAGCAAAAAAATTAAAATAATAAAATTTATGTTTGCAGTTTAATGAGAATATTGGTGCAAAAAGAGATAGACTTCCCCCTCAACCCCCACGGTATTCCCCCTACTTCCACGCAGTTTGCTTGCGCTTTTGTCTTTAAACACAAATATTTACAAATTTATAATGAATAATCTCCAACTATTCCTAAATTTTAAGAACAATATATTATCACAATTTATTCCAAGAGAAATGACTTTGACTTTATTTGAATCTTTCTTTCCAAACAGGGGTTTTCCACAAATCTCTATTTAGCTATCCTTATTTAAATATATTCTTCTTTAAATTTTCTTGATGATAAATTAATTAAATTTATAAGTCCGTTAAAGGTAATAAAAATTTTACAAAAATTTGTTCATAAAAGGACGTTCTAAGAGAGAGTAAGTACCAATTTCTCTTCTATTAAAAGGCAATAAACTTTCTCCAGCAGCTTAAAGAATTCTGAATCCTCTAATTATTCTTAATAGCATAAGATATTTTCAGTCTTTGGTTTTTGCAGGTTGGACTTCAACCGCCAAGATACCTTCCTTCTTAAAGTGTACAAGGACATTCGTATGTGTGAATAATGATAGAAATTTTAGAAGCACCAGTGGTTCGCTTCCAATGCTATTGTAAAAAAAAAAAAAAAAAAAAAATTGCAGATTAACGTATACACTAAACGAATATCAGTTTATCATTAATTCATTATCTTTTTAAAAATCAAGTGTTATTTTTCTTTATTAAATCTTGTATCCTCGAAATGAGAAAATAGTTTTGATATAATCATATTTTGGAATCTTTATACTAAATCAAAGTGTTTGGTAATGTAATAAAATGTATGATAATAGAATTTGTATTTGCGATAACGGGGTGTTGCAACTTTTAAGCGACTCACTGTATATTGGTTTTATAAAGAAAAAAGGAATTGCTAAAGTTATCATTGGGCGGATTATTTTCATTATTCTATAAAAACATCCAGATCGTGGGTGGCCCAGATAATAGTATGAGATATTAAAAATTCTTTCCACTAATAAATTGATATTTATACAAAGGTTTCCTTATTTATGTATATTTATATATTATGTGTTTTTTTACTTTCTCTTAGTCGTTGTAAGGAGGAAGTATTGTAATCGTGGCAAATTTTCGATATCGAGTTTTCACTGGAAATGTC
>JAAEAF010001074.1:0-23979 GCA_011037195.1 Triatoma infestans | reverse complement strand
ATAATAATAATAATAATAATAATAATAAGGAGGCCACTGGCGCTCTCATGCTGGATAGGAAGATGGTGGGCAAGTCCTGGGGATGCACCCTGAGCATCCTACGGTGGATGTACGCCATGATTAAGAACGTGCTGTCACCTACGGCGCAGTAGTATAGCTTAAGAAGACCAAGGTAGAGTCAGTCAAGAGGGCTCTTGATAAGATACAGCGGCTCGCATGCTTATGCAAGACAGGAGCTATACGGACTTGCCCCCCTACCGGGATTGAGGTCATACTCAATCTGTCACCTCTGCACCTGGTGGTGGAGAGGGCTACTTAGGATCTCGGGGGGATGGAAGGCTGGGAGGGCTGAGTGTTAGGGAGTGGTTATCTCTACCTTTGGGCCCCCTATGAGAGATGGTATGATTAAGAAATATAGCTTCATTAGAAACTTTTCTCTGAAGCTGGGCACCAAAAGTGAATGGAGCGAAGGATCTGCTCTGATAGGCATCAAGGAACATGCTATTAAGTGGTATACGGACGTGTCTAAACCCTCGAGGGGACTGGGGCGGGGTAGTTGAGCCAAGGACCAAGCACTCGGAACCCAGGGGTAAGTTTGCCAGCATCTTCCAGGCTGGGATCTTCCAGATGCGTTCAATTTTACCTTAATAGTGGATATAGGAAACAGGAGATTGTAAACTTTCCGGTAGCCAAGCAGCCAATAGAACATTGAGCGACTTGGTCATCAGCTTTAAAATGGTTTGGGAATGCCTCGGTACTGACATCATGCCATTGCGGAAACACAGAACAAAGTGGCGGCAACAGCACAACCTCTGCATTATTATTATTATTCAGACCCACTTAGACATTCACAGAGAAACAATTTGAAACTCACATAAAAAGGAAATGCATACCTAAAGCAACGTATTACGTAGTATTTCTTGCCAGCCATCTTTATCGGTAAAATAAATTTTAATGAGTAAAAAAAAAACGAACCTTCGACTAATTTATAAACAAACAAAAAAGCAGAAGGAGGAAGTAGATAATTATCCTATGATAACATGTTTGCAATATATAACAACTGATATCAAGAACTCATAACGACCAAAATGGAGTTTTCTAATACTAATAATTACTGGCCCATAATTATTATAATTATTTAATATTTTTGTTTAATTGTTTAATATAGTTTTCGTATACCTCTTCATAACCATAGACTTACTTCCACTTTCTTTGTACCTCATCTCTCCTATAATTATCTCCTACATTCTAGTCTTACTCGACTCAGTAGAATTGCCAATAATATCATTCAATAGTTCCCTTATCTTGACATTTTCCTTTCTTCCTCTCATGTCATCCAGTCTGCTGTTCTCCGCATTTCCCCTCTATAGTCATTGTTGCATAATAAGAAGTGAATGTTCACCACAAAAGAAATCATTTTTTAAAATATTTTTATATTTATAGCATTGCTTAAATTATATATATAGCATTGCACTTGAACATGCATTATATCATATTATTTTATATTCTATCTTATTATTTATATTTTTTATCTTATCCGGTTTTTTTTATATCCGGTTAATTGCCTTGACATTGTGAAATCATGTACCACGTTTCATGATAGCGGAATGTCACCACAAGGTGCCTTCTCCAATCTAACACCCCGCCAGTGTATTAGCTTATCACCATATTTCCTTGTGTATCTATTGTTACAGTTGTAAATTTCAACAAAATAAAACAAATCTGGTGTGAAACACTCACACAACTTTCTCTTACTCCAGTCTTCATAATTATAATAGACAAATTGTACAGTGAGTGCACTGAATTTAACGAAATTCGTCGAAAACTGAAAAAACTGTTTAGTAAAAAAGCACTTCCGGCTTACAAATTTTCTTGAACCTCGGAATTTTGGCAATCTATTTATTTCTAATTAATTTTGTTTAGATGGTAGAATTGTATAATCAACTAAGATAGCACTTAAAAGGAAAACATCCCTACCATTCTCCAAAATCCTCCTTAAATGAATTTACCCGGAGAAATGTTTCAACTTTTGTTGTACATGTTTGTATGTGTAGTTTTTGTTTCAAGAAAATCGTCGGACTCATTTTTGAGAAAATCGTGAAAAAGTGAAAAAATCATTTAGTAAAGTGGTAAATCATTTCCGGTCCTCCGATTATATTCAAACTCGAAATTTCAACAACATATTTAATTCTAATTAACGTTATTTAGATGACAGAATTGTCTAATAAACTGAAATAGCACTTTAGAGGAAGTCGTATCCCCACCCCTCCACTAAAAGTACTCTTAAATGAATTTTTTTTCGGAGAAATGTTTCAAATAAAAATTGTAGCTCTTTGTATCTATAGTTGATGTACGAAATTTCAAGAAAATCGTTGGAGCCATATTTGAAAAATCACAAAGAAGTAAAAAAATCTAGTGAAGTGGTAATTCCGGTTGAGGAATTTTGACGTATGACGTACTGTCAGATCTCGTGGTTATACCTTAACGGAATATCATTTTTCTACTTTCTACGGTTTTTCTTTTTTGAACTATGCTTTTCACACACACCCCTTACACGCAGACATTTTTGGAGTCAGGGGACCTCAAAACGGATATTTCTGGTGAAAACTCGATATCAAAAATTTGATACGATTACATTACTTCCTCTTACTAGGAGTAAGGGAATGCAAAAAGATATAGTTTTAAAGTTATAAAATAAAAATAAAATAAAAAAATTAAAATTTTATAACGCGTTCATTTATTGGAAATATTTAGATAAGTTTATATATTATATTATTATTCTTGTAAACATATAGTTTAATTAACTTTGTATTTTTTATGTAGTATTTTAAACATTTTTGTGTAATTTTTATTATTATTACGTATTACTGTAATTATTATATTTGGGCAATAATTGTACGATTATTATTTTATATCTAAATTATTTGTAATTGTTTAATTATTGGGGTCTGCCCGTATGAATCAATCAATAAATAAATTTAAGTCTAATATTACTTACACAGAATATAATTTGGGGTTAGCACATGAATATTCAAGAAACTTGAGTTTATGGAGCGTTTGGTTAAATGGGCGAATTTCCTACGAGATAGTTCTTGATTTATGTTTGAATATGCATTATTTACTAATGTTTATGTTTGAATAGTTTTAATATTTTTTTTTATTTACTATTCATTCTTAAGAGAAAGTATTGCGTTCGTATCAAATTTAAAAAATTGATCTCAACTTTCTCTTACTCCCAGCAAGAGGTAACTCCTCAACCGGAAGTACCACTTTACTAGTGGTTTTTTTTTTTTTACTTTTTTGCAATTTTCTCAAACATGGTAAGACGGTTTTCTTGAAACTTCCTATATAAACTACATATAGAAAGATCTAGAACTTTTATTTAAAACATTTCTCTGGGAAAATTCATTTAAGGGCATTTTTAGGGGAGGCGGCATTTTTAGGGGTGGGGTTATGTTTTTCTCTGAAGTGCTATCATAGTTGATTATACAATTCTATCATCCAAAGAAAATTAATTAGAAATGCCTAGATGACCCGAGTTCCGAAAACCCTAGGTCTGCTGAATTCCGTGTTTCAAGAAAATTACTAAGCCGGAAGTGCGCTTTTACTGAACAGTTTTTTCAGTTTTCGACGAATTTTATTAAATTTGGAACACAAACTATAAAATTTGTCAATTATAATTTTGAGAACTGGAGTAAGAGAAAGGTGTGTGAGTGTTTCACACCAGATTTTTTTCTCATTAGAAATATATGTTATGAAGAAATTTGGTGAGGATCGGTTAAGAAAGAAACATTCAATTATGCCAACGTTTTGACAGAGTTTCCTGACTTTATCACGGTTTTAATTTAAAAGGCAATACAATGAGAAACCACAATGCATTAATAATATTTAAAATGTAGAATAATAACAACAACAAAAAAATATATAAAAATAATATTGAACTTGCATTTAGTAATTTTCTGTTAAATTTCATAAAGATACCAATAATTTGTTCGAGCTGAATAACGGTTTTTTTTAAATCACGACCTTCTAGAATTCCTTTCACTTTTTTGCCTATTCAACCCAATTTTCATTTCTGTAGATGATTTAAGATAAGAAATAGTAACTTTGAATTTGCTTTCTTTATGTTTTTGCAGTGTAACAAATGTGTATGTTTAAAAAATTCTTTCGCTACATCTTCACGACTTATCTGTCTGTTAGTTCAATATTATTTTTATTTACAACTTTTTTTTTGGTTATTATTATTCTGCAGTTGTACAATATCATCAATGCATTTTGGTTCCTCATTGTATTGTTATTTAGATTAATGCCTTGCTTTTTAGATTAATAATTTTTTTACTAGTAACTCTTTAGTAACTCTCTAGTAACTCTTTTCTCTTTCGTTCGAGCCAGATTTTCGAAAGTGAGTTTTCACTGGAAATACATGTTTTGGAAACCCCTGAAAATGAAAAATGTTTTAACGAATCGCGTGTGTATGTGTGTCGTATATATATATATATATTTATATATGTGTATGTGCATATTCTAGATTCTAGACACGAAGAGTTCGGGCAAAATCTGTCGACCGAGAATGCGAGTTTGTTGAATGGTGTTCTTCAGTTTTTCGTGATTTTCTCGAAAATGGTTACAAACTTAAAACTTCGTACACTATCTACACACGTAAATATTTATCATTTTTGTTTTGTAACATTTTTGCGAGAAAATTGATTTTTTGGAGTGGGGTACTGAGGGAACAGTAGCGTTACACTTTACTCTACAGTACCACTTCAGTAAAATATATTGTTTTAACTACATAATATTAATACATACTAGAAATATTGTTAGAATTTCAAATTTTAAGAAAATCCGTTTTCCGGTAGTGTGATTTTACTGAATAGGTTTTTGAATTTTTTTGGAAATTTATCGAAAAATGGTTGCAACAATTTTCTTTAAATTTGGAATGCTTGCTGCATCAGTTTTAATTGCAGCGTTTCTATGAATAATTGTGCGGAATCTGTGGTGATAAAATTTCAATGTTATATATTATATGAAAATTTCAATGCTATATATTACATTATTATTTGTGATTCACTGTTTTTGGTGCGTTCTACCGGGCCAGAATATAATCACTTCGCTACCTGCCAAGATTAGTAGGTTGGTACTTATCCCCTACCACCCCTATATTTATGTTACGACAAATATTTGAAATTTCGATAAAAGAAAATTTGTTATTTATATAATAACTGCACTAAAAGGAAGAAGATAGTCGTGTCATTGTTTTACACCAGATTTTTTCGTTGAGTGTACGGCGCTCTTGAATGATCTATTATGTTACAGGATGAGGACATTCTAAGACTTTAACATCCTATCGAACTCTGATATCCTAGAAATTTTTATGTAAGATATAATCTTCTTTCTCCGTCCCAACTCCAAACTTCTAAAATCTTGTCTGGATGCTAACGTTGCGGTCTGTAATGATGTGTATTTCAAAGTCGTCTCCAAACACCACAAAGAAACTGTTGACGCATATTCCATTCTAGAACTAAATACTTCAAATGTCTCCCTGTATCAACAATTCCCCAGGATTCTTTCTCTTTATCTTTTTCTTTCTCACTATCATTTTTGTTTCAGTATGAAGGTATATATTTTTTTCTGTGATATGTGAGCAGCAGCGCTCAAAAAATGCTCCTGGTAGAACACATAAACGGAGTATCAGTTGTGAATTTTTTGCAATTCCGCTTTAATCACACACACACACACACATATATATATATATACAAAATAGAAAAAGGAAATGCTTACCCAAATCAGCAATGATTTACGTAGTATTTCCCGTTAGCCATCTTTATTGGTAAAATAAACTTTAATGAATAAAAATAGAACCTATCAAGTCTTTTATAAACAAAAATTAGGTTTCAGAGGTATTTTCAATGTGATAGCCTGCTTCATTTTGTGGTTATCGACCGGTTTCGGGCGTTCGCCCATCATCAGGAGGTCTTAATGAAACAGTGTGTGATAATAACAGTCTTGCACAGAGCAAAATCAGTTTTTACACTGCTTTGGAAAGTGTTTAGAACGGTTCTCTTACCAGACTAAGGCCAAATGTTGTTTCCATTTTTTAAAAGGCATTGTATATTTGTGGTTCCTTTACAAATGGAAACATCAATAAGTGAAGATTTGCAACTGAAATTACGTTTTGGAGTGAATTTACATTACTGAACAATTATTTATATTCGCTTAATTTTAATTTTAGTTCTTTGAGTACAGAACCAATATTTAGTTATGAAAGATTTCAGCCTCAGTTGTTGGCAACTATGGAATAATTAATAATGAAAATGAATTGAATGATTATAAGCTAGTCTAGTCTAGATAAATACATATATTGCAAAGCAATTAAATTATATAATCAAGCTATCGGACATTCGCGTAAGCTTTGTGACACTCCCCCCCCCCCATGTGCTCACCGACATTTACAATCATGCTATCCGCCATTCGCATATCCATATACAATTATATTTGCACTTTTATATGAACATATAAAAATACATTTTTTGTTATTGTGACTGTGAAAAGTGGGTGTTGAATAAAGATTCACTAGCGAATTTTAGTATATAGTTTAGAGGGCAGCACACGAATATTCAAGATACTTCAAGTTTGTTTACCGTACCTTGCTGAACGTCCTCAATCCATTTCTTTGTTGTTGATCTTCTTTGCTTCTCCTTATATTCCGTTGGCTAATACTTACAACATTTTCCTTGGCTAAAGCTCATTACACATTCTCCTTAAAAGACCAAAAGAAAAAGGTTTTTCTCTGCATATACGCGGCCGCTTATAATCGCAGTACCCTCTTCAAAAAAATCCATTTCTAGTACTAAGATATTCCGAGTCATTTTCTAATGAATTTACCAAGTTTTGCAAACGAAAAAGGATAGTTCTTAGCAATTAGGCCCTGTAAATCCTTGTTTTCACAGACAGAGTGGCACTTTTATTCCATAGTACCTTTAATTTTTATTCTCCTTTGTATGCCTTATCTAAACGATCTTCTTAAAAAAAAAACTGCAAAGGCGACCTACATTCCATTCCTGAAAAAATTATTTACCGGGATCTGAGAACGCTATGGTATTAGGTGTTCCTCTAGAGTAAAGTTATCAGTTTATAATATAGTTCATCCAAAGATAATTAATATTCAAGACTGCCAAATTTGTGGCAAAACTTCTGGTTTTGAAGAAAAGCTATGAGAATGCAATAAGATAAAACAATGAATCTAATGTTCTCTGAATGACTGAGTTTCGGTTCGTAAAACTGAATATGAATGTTTATGTGATGATAGTGAGCCATCAGGGACGTGAAGATCCTTGGAAGAAGTGGCCAGTATATTGCACCTTCACCAGAATGGAATTTTTAGATAGTAATGCATATTGAGAAATTTAGAGCTTAAGTTGATAAACATAAACATGTAGTATTATTACAGAACTTATGAGAATTAAACATAATTGTTAGTAATTAATGTAGCAATTAATAGATATCTTTGTATTAGGAGAATTTATTTATCTAAGTAATAAAATAGAATTTATTTTATTTTATTTTAAGACGATTTTTATTTATTTTTTAATAAAAACAATTTAAATGAAGCGTAACTGATGAAGGTAAACTGATCCGGTGAAAGGAGTCTCAGTAGATGATCATACAGATGGATAGACGAACAGACTGTGGTATCCACATGATGTAGAAGTTGTTTTATAAAAAAATGTATTTGCCCGTTAAGACTTTAATACTCCTCTAGCTTCAACTCTTTCTCCCCCACTAACAGAATAATACAGACTAAAAGTTTAGGGTCAGTCAGTGTTTTGTCTCCATCAAGAGACGTCACAGTTCGAGACTAGACTCTTTTAATAATTTTTTTTTTAAAGTAGTCGTACTAATATTTTGTTTAATTCTTCGGTTTTTTGTTTATCAGTTATTACTTTTTTTTTGTCAGGCAGAAAATATTATTTTATCAAGCAAAAAACAAAAAAAAAAAAGAGTAAACAATCATGGGAACATTTCTACTTACCGTGAGTAAAACTTTTCTTTACAATAGTAATTTCTTGCTTCACTTCCTCTAGCTAATAAGTAACAAGTTTTTACTTTAATTATAATACTATGTTCTCATTGTATTTCCCATTCCAAGTCGGTTCATTTCGTTTCACATATAAACACACAAACAAACAGACACAAATTAACGTCGGTGCGACTACTGTTCTGTCCAAGCATTGTAGTCTTTTGTGATAATGTTACCTGTTCTCTAGATTATTGATAAACAAACCTTCGTTTTTTAAAGTTTTTTAAGTATTTATTTTTTTTCCTTTCTCTTACTTTCTAGAAGTATTGCGGTCGTGTCAGATTTTTTGAAAATCAGGTACCGATGAGTACGCAAAAAATGTTTTTTAGCCAATGGTTTGTATGTGTGTATGTTGTATTTTAACAAAATATCTCAAAAACGAAAATTCACCGGAAGCACACACTTGAGGTTCCGTATAGGCACTGTAACCGCAGGTTACGGGCAAAATCCATCAACCGGATGTGTGCTGTATTGATTTATTTTTATTTTTTATTTTTTCATAATTTTCTTTAAACATCGCACATTTAAATACTCATCACTTTTATTTGATACATTTTCCAGGAAAATTGATTTTTGGGGGGTTTCAGGGGAAACCGTAGCGTTATTCTTCCCTGGAAAGTACCACTTCATTACAATGTATGGTATTTACGAAATACATAATATTTATATATACATATATTAGAGGCATTGATATAAATTCAAAATTTAAGAAAATCGAATAATCAGAAATGCAACTTTGCAGAATAGGTTTTTTTTTTTTTAGTTTTGTTTTGAATTTTCTGGAAAATATTTTGTTTTGACAGAGTAAGTTCGACACATTTCCGCTCAGGTATACATACAAGTATAACCCGTACTACTTTTTTTTATAGCCAGCCCAAGTAAACTTTATAAACGAGGAAATTTGTTGATAAAATTTTATTAATCGGAGTGAGAGAAAGCCGTGTGAGTGTTTCATGCCAAAATTTTTTGTTTTGTTTATCAACAGCTCTTGATCAGCTGACTGGAATTTTTGTTTTTAATCTTCTATCTTTTTCTCTGGATTATCATAGTGTATATCGCAAAGAGTTGAATAGCTTCACACGCTTCATATGTATATATTTTATTATTAATTAAAAACCGCAACTGAGCGGTTATGATATTTGTTTGCCATTAAAAACAAAATATATAATTGTAAATAAATTTAAAATAATGTTGAAAAAAAAAAAATGTAAAAATATTTACATATTTAAAGTCGTGTAGCGTAAATCAATTTGAATCTCTTTGAGGGAAGAAATCTGGTTGGGCGTTGTTTATATTAATAACAAACGCTACTTGAATTCCGCTCATAAATATGTGTAAACTTCTATTTTAAAATGACGCCAACATAAAATACGTTTTTGTATATCAGTTTATGTTGTACGGCTTTATATAATATAAAATCAATTTGAATTTTTTTTTTTTTTTAATCTATTTTATATTATTTTATTTATTATTTTCTCTTACTGTTATTGAGAGGAAGGATTGCGAGAATGTGTAATTTTCGAAATTAGGTTTTCACCGGAAGCCCCTGAGTTCGAAAAAAACAAAAAACAATGTTTAGCATTTGGTTTACACGAGTGTATGAATATATTAGTATCAAAAATGAAAACTCGTAAGAACCTCGAATTTGATATTCCGTTTATGTAAACGAGGTTTCGTTCAGAATCCATCAACCACAAGTGCGAACTTATCGTATTGTTTTTTGTTTTTAAATGACTTCAGTTTTTTCTTTAAATCTAAAGGCTTATCACATTCATTTGTAACATTTTCTCAGGAAAATTGTTTCTTTGGTTCGGGAGGGGAGTGGGTAGCAACTTTAGACGTTTCCTTTAAAGTGTTGCTTTAGTACAATGCATGGTTCTATCACCTATATAATATTAAGTTATAATCAAAGAATGGTTAGAATTACAAATTAAAAGAAAAATTTGTTAATCCGAACATGGAGTACCATTACAAGAACAGGGGAATCTTGAAAAAGATTCTTCCAAGATCAGAGACATTTTCCGTGATAACCAGGCTTCTTTTTGTGGTCATCGACCGGTTGCGGGTGTTCGCCCATCTTCAGGATGCGTTTGTCACACAGTGTGATAAACACATCCTGAAGATGGGCATACGCTCGAAACCGGTCGGTGACCACAAAAAGAAGCCTGGCTATCACGGAAAATGTCTCTGATGCTTTCCAGCACTGCGGAACCAACCCCAACAATTCTTCCTAGTTTTTTAGTTTATACTTATGTGTTAGAATTGTTATAAAATTTATTTTTTGATAGCACTGGAATAATATGTATTTAATCTAAATTAATATTATAATGGAAGTGATCGATGTGTGTAAAGAATTTGCAATTTAAAAGCCATTTTCGATAAAAAAGAAATTACAGTTTTCAAGTAGTACTCTTTTCTGATGAAAGAAACTCGACTTCGAAAATGTTTTATTGGTCGCAAATATCAAGAAAATCCTGAAAAACTAAAGAAAACAAAAAAGAAACTGATGTGAAACACTCACACACAACTTTTTCTTACTGCAGCCCCTGCATGGTTGCAATAATACATTTTCTTTTTAAACCTGTAAGTTGTCTTCAATTTTACTTTCAATCAACGAAAGAATGTGAACCTAACAACACCATTTTTTTGATGTAAGTATTTACCTCTTCTTCCTACCGAAATTCTTTAAATGTACGTTCTCTGGAACAAGTACTCCACCCCTTCACCAAAAGCCCAGGTAAATAAATTTTTCCAGAGAAATGTTTCAAGTAAAAAGTTGTAGCAAAATCACGGATATTTCCATAAAGTGGTAAAGGTTGGTTGAGGAAGTTTTGACAGATAAGTACGTAAGTACGCAATTTCAGCGATTTTTCGGTTTTGAACTATGCTGTTCACACACATTCACTCACACATATATACCCTTTTCTAAAAACCACTTTTTTAGAATCGAGATACCTGAAAACATGTATTTCTAGTGAAATTTGACACGGTTGCAATACTTTCTCTCATAGCAGTAAGTGAATGTAAAAAGAGAAACAAATAATTAAACCTCGCACCACTTCTTGTTCATGGATTTCAAAACAAAACCATAAGGTGAATCTAGGATGCAACACATTGGTCTTTCTTTTTTTTTGTATAATTTACATTAAATGCGTGGGATTGATTGTATGATTCACATTAAATGACGTAGAAGGTGATATTTTGAAACATACTGTCGTATTTAGTTCTGTAATTAATAATACCATTGTTTTCACTCAAAAACCGGAAATGAAAGGAAATATAAAGAAGTTCTCAATAAAAGTGCTTAAATTTAATTTAAAAAATACAAATTGCGGATTTTTTACTGGCTTACGCACACAGCGGAATTTTTATTAAATGTTTAGTTCCCCGTTCTCTCAGCAGGTGATTAGATATATTGTCTTGAAATGAAAAATTCTATTTTCCCGGGCAAATGTTTCATATAGAGGTGATAGATATTTATGTGTGTAGTTATAGTATCCGAAAATTACACACATAAATTTTATCCGAACGGTATATCAAGTTTGACTTCCTGCAACTTTTCATTTTGGAAATATTGTGCTAATACACGAACTCACACACACACACACACACACACACACGAAAACATTTTTCACGTTTTCAGGGGACTATAAAACATGTTTTTCCAATGAAAACTCAACTTCGAAAATCTGGCACGATCGCAATACCTCTGTTTACTAAGAGTTAAAATAATAAAAGAAACTAAGAATAATAATATAATATATAATAAGAAAATTTATCATTTTATAGAATTGGTATAAGAGAAAGTTGTGTGAGTGTTTCATGCCAGATTTTTGTGTTTTAATTAAGAAAATGATTTCAACGACCTTAAAGGCGGCCAGCGAAAACATTCACTTTAATTAGATTTAAACTAATTGTAGTATTTCATCTAGTCGATGTATAAATCATTATTCTACCTCATACCCCATTTCATTCAAACCATTTGCAGTCAAAAATAAAGCCAGTATCCATTAATAAAAACATGGAAAGCTATCATGGATGTTTGTATTTCGGTAAGAGTTAGGTTTTTTTTTTCATTGAATTAGAGGTAGAATATAGGTATAGTTGTGTACATAAATAAAAAAATATATATAAATAGCCTTTTACTGCGCATGTGTAATATAATACACCTTTACGATTAAGTGAATGAAGATGGTTATTACAACAGCGATCGTCGTGTATAAAGTTGGAGGTAATCTCTAGAGTATGAGAGAGGGCACCGCACAGATGGGAATGTTACTAGGTTACCTGGCCTGCATCTTTTTTATTTCTTTTTAACTATTTATTTATTGCCCAATATTTCGTCAGCCTTGAACAAATAAACATAAAAAATATTTGAATATGTTTTAAAATTGTATAGATTTTTTGTACTTATTTATTTATTTTTTTTGAAGTTATTTCTTAAATATTATAGTCCTGATGGTGAGGGGCGGTTTTAACAGAAGGAAGTGTTTAAGTATCGTTAAATCTTAATCACTTCAAACCACAATCAGTCGTAAAAAAATCCATCTCTTGAGGTCCTCCGGGGCGTTAATAAAAGTGTTTCTTGCCAAGATCTGTACTAATGTGTGTGTTTGTTTCTGTGAACAAAATAACTACCACATTTTTTGGGCGATTTTGCGTTTTTTTCTTTAATATCCAAAATCATTTCCACATGACTTAATATTTCTATAAGGCATAATAAATAATCAAAGTATTCAACAGCAGTGATTTAGTATATTAGTTTATTTTTTTTTGTTTTACTTTCTCTTATTCAGGGATCCGATGTGACCAAGTGTACCTATGTGTCGTCAGCGAACTCAAGTGTGTCTAAATACAAACAATAAAGCCCAATTACTTTCTTTCTCCTCAGAAAGAGAAAGTATTGTAATCGTGACAAATTTTCTAATATCGAGTTTTCGCTGGAAATACATGTTTTGAGGTAATTTTTAATTTAATTTAATTCATTGGCGCCCGGAGCATTCTCAGTGCACTGCCGGCCTCCGGACAGTGAGCTGTAGAGGCTCCTAGGAACAAAAAATCTAAGGCTAGCACAGATGGACTCGAACCCGGATCCTCCGCGTGGGTGTCCAGTACTCTAATAACCACTTTAGCTATTCCCTTCCTTCCCTAAATGTTTTGAGGTAAGGCCCCCCAGAGTCCAAAAACATTGTTTTTAGAACTCTGTGTGTTTGTGTGTGGTGAACAGTATAGCTCATAAACGACAAATCGTAGAAAGTTGTAACTTGATATTCCGTTTAGGTATCACCATGGTGTCCAACACTATGTTATTTGTCAAAATTCCACAACCGGAAATAACCACTTTAGTGAATTTTTTTTTTTTTTTACTTTTTTACGATTTTCTTGAAAATGGCTCTAACGATTTTCTTTAAATTTCTTATATCAATTACACATACCAAGAGGTACAATTTTTATTTTGAAACATTTTTCTGAGAAAATTCATTTAAGGGCGCTTTTAGGGGAGGGGAGGAATTAGGTTTTCCTCTAAATGGCTATTTCAATTTATTATACAATTCCATCGTCAAAATAATATTAATTAGAATTAAATATGTTGTCAAAATTCCGAGTTGACCAGAAGTGGTGTTTTTTTTTTATTGAACAGTTCTTTCAGTTTTCTATGTTTTTCTCAATTTAAAAAAAAGCCAACAGATTTCTTTAAATTTTATATAAGAATACAGGGACCTATAGGTTTTGTTTGAATCTTTTTTCGAGAAACTTCATTTAAAGAAGTTTAGACGAAGAGGGGGAAGTTATACTTTCCTCAGAAAAGTCATTTGATTAACTTTAGATTCTTCAAAGATTATATAAAATTGAAGACATGGAAACATTTAGTAAAGAATGTAAGAAAATTTGTGACATAAATTTGTGTAAACTGAAGTAAGAGAAAGTCGTGTGAGTGTTTATTCATGAGTCGTGTAATTTTTTTTTTTTATTTACTTTATGTCACTCATTGCAACAGGAAGGATGGCGATCTTGTGAAATTACCGGAAATACATGTTTTGATATAGCCTGGGTATGAAAAAATTTGTTTTTAGCTAGCCAATGAATGGTCTGTGTGTGTTTTTAAAAGATTGCAGCAAGCTTAAACTTGATGGGTAAAATCCATTAACCGGAAATGCGACTTTTCTCGCAATGGGCTTCAACGATTTTCGGTTAACGAAGTTCAGCGTAATGTTTTCCTCTACAATACCCTACTAAAATGTATTGTTTTACCAATTATGTAATGTTAATATACATTTAAAGCATTGCTATAATTCAAAATTTGTAAAAAAAAAAACCGGTTAACCGGAAGTGCGATTTTACAGAATAGGTTTTTGATTTGTGTGTGTGTTTGTTTAATTAGCATTCCAATAACTATTGGAATGCTAATTAAACACAGATATAAATGTATCAATTTTATTATTTGAAATAGTATTACTGGGAGAAATTCAATTTAAGGTGTTTAAGTGGACTCTGTGCCATTAATTAGGTACATATTAATTGTTATTTGAGATTTTATAATGCCTTAGCGCTCTCTTCTGGATTATAGTGTTCTATTTCAACTTGCGGATAACGCTCACATATTAGGGAAAATGGGTGAAAATATCGAAGTTTAAATTTCTCACTTTTATATTTGTATTAATTGCAGTAAGAGAAAGTAGTATGAGTGTTTCATATCAGATTTTTTTTTTTACCATTTAGGTCGAATATCTTTGGAATTGTGGGTATTATTAAAAGGACTCACGTACAGACAGACAGACACATCATTTTAAAAGCCGCCTGCCATAAGTTCGTGACTCAAGTGATTCAAGGTTTTCTTTTTAATTCTCTCTCCCACACCTTCTCTCTCTCTCTTTCTCTCTCTCTCTCTCTCTCTCTTCAATGTTTAATATTACAACCAACTAATTTATTAGCTATTTTATATTTTATAATTATTATAATGTCATTAAACTTGTTTTTTTTTTTATTTATTAAGAGTTTTTGACCTATATTTTTTTTGTTTTAATATAATTAAGTTTAAGGGTCAATTTTTGTGTCAGTTAATAAGTTTATTAAAACGTGTTAGTTCTTAATTAGAGTTATAAAATTTTAATGGGAGACAAAACCAAAACAGTTCACTTTGACTTAAACATCTAACGGATAAATCACGCTTGCTATTATAACTTAAGCTTACACTGAATTGCTACTGACTGACACACACACACGCACACAGAGTACACATATATGAAGGCAGTATTTTACTTTCCCTTACTCCTGGTAAGAGTAAGTATTGCAATCTTGCCAAATTTTGGCACTTATTGAGTTTTCACCAGAAATATATGTTTTGGATTCCACTGAATACGAAAGAAATGTATTTAGTGAATGGTCTGTGTGTTAACAGAATATCTCAAAAACGAAAAGTCCGCAGAAAGCCGGAACTTGGTATTTCGTTTATGTAACATCACAGCATCAGACACGAAGATTTTGGGTAAAATCAATGTAGCGAAAATGTTTTTTTTTTCCTCTTTTCATGATTTTTTTAAAAAAAGGCTCGAACAATTTTCTTCAAACTTCATTTACTATCTACACACATATTATTATTATATTATGCCGGGTGCCTAATGGCGTGGGACTTAAGCCTATGTGGCTTTTATCCCCTCGATGCCCCCCATAATCCCTTAATTAATTTCCCCCGGTAGCTTACCGGTCAGTCTGCAATATCCCAGGATATCCATAAACTCCAATTCGCCCAGGCAATCCTGCGAGAGTGGTGCCCTCCCAAATACGCGGAACCTAGTACCAGCGAAACGGGGACACTGACATAAGTAGTGGTACACCGTTTCCCTGACTCCGTCGTCGCAGTTCTGACAGATGGGACTAGACGTCCTCCCTATGTTAAACAAGTGACTAGACACCCAAGTGTGTCCAGTCACTACCCCACCAAGGTCCTCAGACCTGTCCTACTGAGGGACAGGAGATACTCCGAAATTCCCTGCTTACTTGCTTTTATAAATCTTTTAGCTTGGAGGCACCCTGCGTGTCCCCCCAGCATTTCTCCAAGACTCTCATCTCCCAAAGTCTAATCTGTTTATCACGAAACTTCTTTGTGACGGCAAGGGCTGGTTCAGGACCACAAAATGGTATTGATGATCCCTCCCTAGCCAACTGATCCGCCCTCTCATTGCCCTCTATTCCCGCATGTCCGGGTATCTAATAGAGACGCACCTTACCCCTCCGAGCCAAAGCATTAAGCCTTCTCCTACATTCCCATTAGTTTCGAACTCCACCATGGCTTACTCAAAGCCCTTAGTACGGCCTGACTGTCAGAGAAAATCTGCATCTCTTTGATCTCTCCCTGCCACTCCCCACAAGGCGGCAGCATTCGATAATGCCCACCACCTCGGACTGGAAGACAGTGGCTAAACCACCCAAGGCCACCGAACTCCCTCTATCCAACTCCTGCAACCATGCTCCCGCTCCTGACAGGCCAGTCCCCTCCTGCCTAGAGCCAATCTACACGCATAAATATCTTTCACTTTTATTTGAAATATTTTTCCGGGAAAAGTGATTTTTTGGGGGGGGGAGATAACTTGGGGGAACAGTAGCATCATGCTTTGTTCTAAAGTTTTTTCGTTCTTAGTGGGACCTCAAAATGAGTATTTCCGGTGAAAACTTGGTATCGAAAATTTGGCACGATTATAAATACTTCCTTTTAAAAGGAGGAAAAATCACTTAATAGTCAATTAAAATAGTATTCCTATCATAAAATATTATATGTTCTCTATTTGACACAACAAATTCACCATACGGCAGAAGAATATTATAGGCTTATATATGTGTGACATATTAATATTTCCTGGTGTTTCAGTATTATGTCAGTAACAAGAAAGGCTTGACAAAAAAACATGTAATGGTTAAATAAGGTTAAAATTAAATAAATAAATAAATAAAAAATAGATGTCAATAACAATCACAATGAACTATTTTAACTTGGATAATCGGACGAAAATGAAATAATAAATGTAAGATATATAGAAAAATAAAAACATTATATATGTATAAACCATTGTAATAAAAAAATATGAAAGGAAAACTTGTAAAAAAAAAAACATACTGAATATAATTGAATTTTCTCGCTCATGAAAATAACAAAAAAAAATTTACGGATATGAGACCTAGTTAGATATATATAATAAAAAAAATTGTTGAAGCGTGAAAAAAAGTGGAATTTTTAGTCGCATAATATGTGCCAAATTGAAAAAAAATTCAAGATCAAAGTTATAACAATTGTAACAGTTATGTTTACCGGAAGAACAGTTTTTTTGAGGGGGGAGGAATGCAGCAAGATGATCGAAGTTGGACATTTTGGTTAAGTATCATCAGCCGTATCTGTCACGATATTTAAGTATGTTTGTAATATTGATAATGGATGATGATATGTTTAATACTGTGGAGCAAAGAAATGGGTCTCCAAACTGAGATGAGTATCTACCACTCTTTCGTCTTGAGCGTTTCTCTCTAGTTGATAGCCATGGTGATGTATTTTTGGAGGAGAAATAGAAGACTTTCCCGGCTACCAAAGTGCGGAATGAAGAAATTCAGAATCGGTAGATAGAAAATATCCTTTAGGACCCTGATATTTGAAATCTTCAATGGTTTGGCCATCTCATGATAAAGGATGATGATAGATAGCCCAAAAAAGTTTTCTATATTCACACTTGAAAAACGAAGAAAAAGAGGAAGGCCGAAGAGATGCTGGATAGAGGACACAAGAGAGGAGATGGCTGGAAGAGGATTACGGATAGGAAACTGGGACGATAGGAATCTTTGGAGGAATCATATTTTGAGAAATGACACATGATCTTGTATTGTAAAAGGCATTGAGAAAACGTAATTTATTACCCAATTAAAAGAGCACTTCAATGATGTCATCATCATCATCTTAAAATAAGAATTGAATTCATTACATAGTAAACTACTGGCGTGACAGTAGCGGCCATTAAATCAATTGTATTTAGATGAGCCATTTGGTACTTTTTACGTATTTATACTTTTGTTGACCCTTATCCGTTTACATAATCGTGCCGAAAGGTTGTTAAGCTTCAGGTCAAGGAGCAGAAGGACTTCTGTAAATAACTGCTTTGATGAATACACAGTAGAGATATGTCTGCACAATATATAGTATCCCATAACGCCATTCGCATAATATTGACCTTTGCCATTATCTAAGAAGTCTTCTAAATTTATTACATAAGAATATTTTAAAGAATTAATAGTATATGAATATATTACATTAAATGATAATTTTAATTCCCTTGTTTTTTTATACTTTTATATTATATTTATTGCTTTGTGCCGTAAAATTTACAGAATAAATAAGTTGAATGACCTTTGCAAAACACTGTAATATTAATTCTTCTTACTAAATAATAGTTTGTATTAATAATACAACTCGGGGATTAGATGATGACGCAGTGAAAATGACATTTCAATTTTTATGATGTTGCTAAAATATAAAGTGGTGTCATCGTCTGAAGTGTTCTATCTACCAAGCCAGTGGTTTCTAGATAAGTGTTAATTATTAATAATTATGTTTGCACAAAAATTACTCGTATTTAAACTATGTTCTTAGCCAGACATCGCGAGATAATTCACTACTAATTGAGATAAACTATAGAACGACCACCCTGTGAATAATTCTCGAATATATATGCAACTCAATTGCTGGTATCTCGGTTAGGTTTTTTTTTGGTATTTCATAACCATTTTTTGCTGAGAAAGCAAAAATATTATCCATAAATTATTTTCACATCATTTCTTTATTATGAATGAAATTCACCAGGAAAATCTCAAAATTGTATTTTATATATACATACACATACACAAACTCAATCTGCGTAATAAACACATAATCGTTTATGTTAAAAGTTAATACACTCTTAGGAAATATTTTATAGTTTACCAGCTTCATTTTATTATCATCGCTTTGATTTCTTGCTTTTCCACTTATCGTCAGGATATCTTGATATACAATGTGATATATAGAAAACTAGCATAAAATCGAGAATGCATAATGCACTTTACATAATAGTTCATCAAGCCAACTATCTCACATGGTCTTATTAAGACATGCTGACGAAGATTATCCAAATATATTCTGGATCGATTATCTAAGAAACCTGGTTTAAAAAGCCTCACATAGCTTTCCTCTTTTTGGAATTATACAGTGCCAAGTAACATATTTTCTTTAAACTCAAATTTTACATATTTGTCCTAACGTAAATATAGAGGAAGTAGGGTATAAGTACTTAATCTACTAATAAGAACAATTCTTGGCAGATAGAAAAGCGATTATATTGTGGCCCAGTAGAACGCACCGGAAATGCTGAACCTACTACATATAACATTTAAATTTAACGCCACGAATTCCGCACAACTGTCCAATATCATTTTTTTTTTTTGAAAACATATATCAAATAAAAGTGATTCATTTTTATATCTTTGCAGTTTAAACAAAATCTTTATACACGAATTCGAGCAAATTCACAAAAATTCCTCAAAAACTTTTTCTGCAAAGTCGCATTTCCGGTTAACCGATTTTCTTGAAATTTGGAATTCTAGAAATACTTCTAATGTATATTAATATTATGTAAGTAGTAGAATAATATAATTATTGTATTGAAATGGTACTTCATTGGAAAGCCTAGCGTTACTGTCCCTCCTTCCAGAGCACCAACGGAAAATCAGTATTCATGGAAAATATTTGAAATAAAAGTGGAAAGGATCATTTCTGTACATTGTATACGAAATTTAAAGAAAATCCTAGAAGCTGTTTTCGAAAAAATCGCGAAAAACTGAAAAAAAAAAAATTCCGTTAAGTCGCACTTCCATTTGATCGATTTTGATCAAAATTTTCGTAACAGATGCGATAATAGTAACCGGAACGGAATAGCAAGTTTTGAGCTTCCTACGACTTTTCGTTTTTGTGATACCACACATACACACACATACAGACCATTAGTTAAAAAAAAAAACTTTTTTGTACTCAGGGGACCTCAAAACAAATACTTCCGGTGAAAAACGAGAATTTAACACCATCGCAATGTTTCTTCTTAGCACGATATGATAAAGTAAAAAAAAAAATCGTTAAAGTGTTTGTGAAAATTCTGCAATAGAATGGTACATTTTACTTAAGTGGCATATTATAGAGTAAAGCTTAATGGTTAAAGTCCCACACAAAATCCCCAAAACATCTATTTGACCTAAATAAAGTCCTAAAATTACTAATTTATCGTAAAAAAAAAGCCATAGTTTTCTAAAAAAGCTCACAATTGAACTAAAAATTCGAACGGGACATGATGTATATAGAAACATTTACAGAGTCTAAAGATTAATGTAATGTGTTTATAAAAATCAGACGTATCTGGATGGATTTTAAATTCCATGGAACTTCTTTTATTAGAAAAACTGTCATATTTTTTTTTTTTTTTTTACACCCCATTATGTAGTAGGAAAATAAAGTTTGAAGAAAATTGTCGAAGAATTTTCGAGAAATATATCAAATTGTTGGCCGTTAGAATGTCGGAACAATGTTTGCCGAAACGTTGGGTTTTAAATAAAAACACACTAAAATTATTTGGTGTTTTTTCCCCCAGGAAACTTCCTGGTCGATAAGCCAACAATAGATAGATACACCTGATCAATTTTCAAGAAAATTACGAAAAATGTAAGAAACTTTGGATGATTGATTTTGAACGAAAATTATCAGATCTCATGGTAGTGCCTAATGAAAATACAAATTTTCAGCTTCTTAAGATTTTTTTTTGATGAAGGGGGACCTCAAAAAAACATGTATTTCCGAAGAAATATCAATTACGAAACTTTGACACGATCGCTGTGCTAATGTTTCTTCTTATATAACAGTAACAGAGTAAAAATAACCTGGTAATTTATAACATTAATGCAGAATAATTTCTTGTAACAATTATGAATGATTCCCCCTCTCTACCAAATAATTATTGTTTGAGACAATTGTATTTTACCAAAAAGTGTGGAAATTAGGTTTGATTTAATTAAAAAAATCGTGAGCACTTTTTGAAAGGGCAGTATTTAATTTTGTTATTAATCAAGGACAGATGTCAATAAATTAATCAGTTTTATGTGCTTCCTTGGATTTGCCATTTAATGCTTGTGACCTTCACGTAATATATTCACGTACAGAAACAGAAAAAAAGTCCATCAAAATATCAAAGTATATAAAATTGCTTTTATGAATATAAAAGGAATCATTATTTTATTAAAAAAAAAAAAAAAAAAAAGAATCGATGAGTTTCGAACTCTAAACATAACTGGTTTCTCTTAATGAGATAAAGTGTTTAAAAATCTCCTTTTTAGTAGGTATCCATTAAGAAGATGGTAACACTTTTTAAGGAAGTGATTTGATTAGGTAATAATAATCAAAATAACCAAGTTTTATTGTTTCATTTTTATTGACTTTTTAAAAATCCTTTTATCTTTTCAAAACCCCGTCCATTTATATTGGCTACCTTAAATGGTGTTTTTTTTTTAATTAGAAATTGTTTATTGATCGTATACGTATATTTATTGATGCCAATTAATGTTTTGTTTAATACATGTTTGAGAAGTAATGATTCTATAAAAGGCGGAACTTGATTATTGAAACTTTCCTTACAAAAAATAATGCGGTTCTTCCTTGTAAGAATATTGATAAGAAAGCTATTACATTTGTTGACGGTTGTAGCGTGGGTTTTTTTATTCAACGAAGAGAAAGATATGAATGAAAAATATGTCAATCACTCACTCATCCAAATAAAAGATTCTCCGTTTTCGGCTGGCAAATTTTTTTCAAACTAGTAATTATTACAAATGGACTTCAGTTTTCGAAAACAATTGCAAGCAAAAAAAAAAAAGAAATCAAGAAGTTTATCTGAAACTTAAAGGGAGGTTGTGGCTACAAAATATCAAATCACTTCGAGCTAGATGTACGAAAAGGAGTGCATAGTATGGTTTGACCTATAGTTCTCGTATAAGTGAATGCTAAATCCAAGTATTTTATTGATGTCCATGTGTGTGTATTGTTTGGTGACAGGTTTCAAGCGTACACCAATAATCAGGATGTCTGGATTAACAGAGCGATATCGTCGAATTGCATAATACCAAAGTCTAGGGCACATAATGCTTGCACTGGGCTAATCAACAGTGTTACTCCGTTAGAAATGTGATGGACTGTTGTGGATAAAGTGTCCATTGTGTAATTGTTAGTGAGTGTTGAACTAAGCTTTGCCTATGGGTTCGCTAGACCCAAGTGATTGGAAAGTTTAAATAAACCGTCAGCATAAGATTATCTGAGGTGACTCCAGTTAGTAAACAACGTCCCACGCATTCCTATATTTACTATATATACATGTACTTAGATTATGATTGGCATTCTCATTTCTCAATTCATTTGTCACACTTGACATAGTGATTGTACTACTGTATGTTTGTATTGCTAATAAAACTTGTGCTTTTTTTAAAAAGAGTTTTCCCTCGAATAAAAACATAACTGGCGCAGTAGGTAGGACACACCACCTCGAATAAATTTTCTTTCGGAGATTTGACAGCGAAAATTTGGCTGGAAATTCAATCCGTTTAAGAAGAAATTTATTTCTGTATTTTAATACTCAAGAGGTGTCCAGAACAAGGAGAACTCAAGAGATACTGTTGTCGGAGCTACAACCAGCAGCCAATCCGTTCATACAGCAGAGGCTCACGAAAAGGCAAGAAGCAGACAAACATTGGCTCCAGTAGGAAGAGAATCAACCACCATCAGAAGCCAACCCCGCAAATGAAAATTGCAGCAGCAGCCGTACTCACCGCAGTCAGCGTGCTGATATTGTAAGTCTTTACAATTTAAAATTTTTTAAAGAAAATAAAAATAAATTGTGACTTTACAATTTTTCAAAAAAAAAATTTTTTAAATTGAACTTAAAAAATTTTTCAAATAAATTGAAATTTTAAAATTTTTATATAAATTAAAAATAAAATAAATTTTATTAAAAAAAAAGAAAAGAAAATTAAATTAAGAAACTAACAATCAATTATTTAAAATTACTAGTGCATGAAATATTGGATTGCAACTAAAACAAAATATTGCTTGTGAAGATATTCTATTTGTGATACATTTGTAAACCTTGTTTAACCACACACAATGGCAAATAGTATGGAACTCAAAATGATATTGGAGACGGTCCCAACATACGACGGGAACCCGAAAGCATTATCCCAATTTCTATTAAATATTGACGAATTAAATGCCACACTAAATACACTACAACCCCCACCGACCGTACTACAGAAACGGATAGTATTTTTAACAATAAAGAATAAAATAGTCGGAAAAGCAAATGAAGACCTGAGAAACCTACAATTTAATACATGGGAAGAGTTAAGAACCCACTTAATAAATAGCTTCGCGGATCGTCAGGAACCCGCTAGCATAATGTTAAACATATTACACAGTACACCTGGTAAAAATGTATTTGGTAGCCTAAGAGAATTAAATGAAAAATTTAACTTATTTAGGGCAAAAGTAAATCTAATGGAGGGTACAGCAGAAAATAAAGAATTTCTAATTAGATTTCAGGAAAATCTAGTAACACACCATTTTATAACTTCACTAAAAGATCCACTACGAAATAATTTAGCCACCCGTGGACCAAAGACATTAATACAACTGGAACAATTAATAATTAATGATTTCCAATACTTAAATAACATCGCGGAAACACCCGTACAAAAACAAAATTTTAATAGGACAACACAATTAGTCCCAAGATTTACACGAACCCCATTTCCAAGTAAACCAATTACAATACAACAAAGAAATTCGCAAACATACG
>JAAEAF010001073.1:0-195368 GCA_011037195.1 Triatoma infestans | reverse complement strand
TACTTTTTTGCGTTTTTCTCCAAAATCGCTCCGACGATTTTCTTCAACCTTGGTATATCAACTACACATACAAAGAGCTACAACTTTTATTTGAAACATTTCTCCGGGAAAATTCATTTATTGGCAGTTATGAAGGAGTGGTAGGGTTAGGTTTTTATCTAAAGTGCTATTTCAGTTTATTAGACAATTCTGTCATCTAAATAATGTTAATTAGAATTAAATATATTGTTGAAATTTCGAGTTTGAAAAAAATCTGATGACTGGAAGTGTGTTTACTTTACAACTTTACTAAATAATTTTCTCACTTTTTTGCGATTTTCTCAAAAAGGTCCCAAACGATTTTCTTGAAACTTCGTATATAAACTACACATACAAAGATCTACAACTTTTATTTGAAATCTTTCTCTGGAAAAATTCATTTAAGGGCACTTCAGGGGAGGGGTGGGGGTTTTGTTTTTCCTAAAGTGCTATTATAGCTGATAAAGTATAATTGAATGATAGATTTTTACAATTCTATCATCCAAACAAACTTAATTAGAAATAAATAGAAGGCCAAAATTCCTGGTTTCAAGAAAATTAGTAAACCGGAAGTGCGCCTTTACTGGACAGGCTTTTTTTTTTTCAGTTTTCGACGAATTTCATTAAATTTGGTAAACTATAAAATATGTCAGTTTTGAGAACTGGAGTAAGAATAAGTCGTGTAAGTGTTAAACACCAGATTTTGTTATTTGTGTTGAGTTACTTCGTCCAATCAACACTCTTAGGAAAAAAAAAATCGTGTTTGCTATACCAAGGTTGCTAGGATGGCAATAATTATTCTTAACATAGTAAACAGCAAACAAAAAGTCGTACATCCAACTTTGGGTTTGAATTGCCTTTTTATCGTAAATTTTATACCATTTAACACAAATGGTTTAGTATAAATTATTGCGACCGGACCTACCTAGAGTTAATATTTAATAAAAAATTATTTTTACTGTACCGCCTACTATATTTCTGTTAAGGCTACTAAAAACTTCGAGTAAAAATACCAGGTTTAAATAAAATTAGTATTTTTTTATTATAGTATTAATGATATTGCCATAATAAGATTTAATTATTTATTGCAATAATAGGATTTAATTTAATTACTTTTTTTTTCTTTTTTTTTTAATGTTTAGTATGTTATAAAACAATACTAGAAAGAAACAATAATGTATAATCAATAGGTTGAAGGGCGTACTACGATTTCTAAAACTTTTGTCATAATGTCTAGTTAGACAATTTATATTGTCCTTGACATTGCTTGCACTCCACTATACCACACTACAGGGGATACACTAATATTATAGCAATATGAGCAGATTTAACACTCTCAAAATTGGATTTTTTTATTATATTATTCCACATTTTTTTTTTATTTACAACAATTATCTAACCAATCAATATATTATTATGTGTTCGGTTTTTTTTTTATGTATTATCAACAAAAATATTTTTCTTATTAACCTATGTCTCCTCTTTTATTCCTATAAACATTATATATCTCTCTATCTATAAATTTATTTATAATTACAACTGTTTAAATTTATCATCATTTAGTATAAAAAAAAAAAAAACTGGTGTGAAACACTCATACGACTTTCTCTTATAAATCATTTAATAAATTTAATTAACAATTTTTTTTCAAAAATTTTGCAACATTTAATATATTTAATTGGGCTGGACATAAAAAAGGTGATATGGTTTATACTTGTACTCCTCAGCAGCGGAGCCGCTCCCTGATTAAACCAACAAAGTTTGTACTGTTTAAAATTTCAATCTGACAGACTCCCAAAAAAACGCTCTAAAAATCTTTCTTTCTTTCTTTTATCGTAAAATTGTTTCAAGTAAAAGAAGTGTTAATATTTATGTGTGTACTACACAGCATACCAAAGTTTTTAAAAAAAAAAAACTCGTTAGAGGCATTTTCGAGAAAATGATCGCTGAAACTGATTCAGTTTAGTCCTATTTCCGGTTGATGGCTTTTGTCCGGTTTTTTTGTTTAAGATGCAAAACATCTAAAGTCGTTCGCACATAATATTTATCTTTAATTGACATAATACTAGTTAAACATACCAAAACATTGCCCTAGTCATAATTAAATTGCCTGCTACTCGTATATTTCTATGCTACACATTAAATTTAAGAAGGACGATACCGAACTTTTTTTCGAATCTTTTGGTTGCGTAAACCTAAAATACAATCAAAATATTTACACTACATTCGTATTGATAATTTCAAGTCACCAATAATTAGACATCTGAATAAATACACACTCTTTCCATAAATCTCAATAAATTAGGCGCCTCTTTCCCTTTCATTGGTCCCGAGCCTGCTGTTGGTGTGTCTTCTGGCACATGTTTGTCGGGCTTTCAGACGTGGATGACCTCGCAGCACTTATCCTTATGGATGAGTGCAGTGGGTTGTCGGCAGTCTTAGATGCTCATTGGGACGCAGCTTTGAGTAGCGGGATCCGATGTCTTTCACGGACCTATCTCAGGCATCTGGTTGGCTTCCTCACTGGGCATTGTGGTTTAAGGAGACATCTCTATACAATGGGACTAATGCCTGATCCCTTTTGTAGAGTTTGTGAGACGGAGGAGGAAACACCCGTGCATCTAATGACGGATTGTTTGGGCTGTGAGGAGATTAGGTTTAGGACCTTCGGCCGGAATAGGATATCGATAGAGGATCTTAAGCTATGTCATTTTATTAAGGTTTTGGTCCGATTTGTTCGGTCTGTGGTGAAACTTAGATGCGTGAAATCTGGGTTTGGACTTTTGTTCCAGACCCAGTAGTTGTTATTCCTTAGGGGTAGTTATATGGGCCCAGGTTGGCTTTGGATAGCGTGGGATTTTGCCCTCCCCTTCCTTGAATAATAATAATAATAAATACACTCATACCTACAACAAATTCACGGATATACACTCACATCTTCATTGAACTATTGCCCTTCCTTAGTGCAATATACATTTATAAATTATGCTTTGTCCACACCGGTAGACAAAAATCGTGCAACTATCCATAGACTGTTGGGAACAGGTTGCAAAACAATTTGTTGACTTTGCCACGCGTCCACATCTATATACAATGTCTCGGGTTAGTATTGGAACCATTCTTCGTAATGGCCGGAGACATTGCTGCCTGTGGGTTGATAACTGCCGCTTCGTTATTATTTTTAAAAGTAAAAATAGAAAAAGAAGATGTTGGTGGACACGGCAGTTTTTAATAGAGGGATAAAGTAAATCTCTTAAATAAATTGAGATTGGAAGATGATCCATGGAATTCTGGAATTTCACACGGTTAACCCCCCTTCCCCCCAAGTGATTTTGAAGATTTACTTCTGATTGGTTGGGGAAGAAATCGTCAAGCACCACACGAATTTCCAAGAAATCATCCCAGTTTTCTTTCAGGTTGGCAGTCACGCTCCGTTTTCTTGTGACTGATAGGACTCATTCACCAGCCTCATGTAGTTTTTGTGTATAGGACAGGTCCAGAATACGAAATGTTGCGCAAAAAATCGCAAGTTTTCCATTTGAAATGGGTAACCTATATGACATCGACAATCGCGGAACTTTGTTCATAGACACGAGTTGCGCGAGTTTATCTACCGGTGTGGACAAGTCATTTGGAGGCATTTTAAAACCATTCCAGAAATTCCAAATTCGAATAAACTTGATAAACTGGAAGTATGCAAGTTTAGAGTATAGGTTTCGGAGTTTATTTTTACTTTCTCTTTCGTAAGGGGAAGTATTAAGATCGTGCCAAGTTTTTGAAATTAAGTATGTTCCGGAAATACAAATTTTCAGGTTCTCCAAGTATGAAAACAAAATATTTTTAGCGAATAAAGTCTGTGTGTGCGTGTGTGGTGTATTATTAACGGCTATAAAATAATAATTAGGATTAAATATAATATCAATTCCTAATACAGATTAATATTTGAAACCTTTCTTCCAGTAGAAAGGTGAAACGATAGATCCGCCGATCTTCTACATATATCATTTCCAGTTTTTATTCTTACTTTGTTTTCTATTTACAACATCCCTTGGAATAGAAATAGAAGTAACTATATATCTTTTTATTTTTGCTGTTCAAACAGTTGCGGTAGCTTTAACACCCTAGTATCTATATTAAGATAGCTGTGGATACCAGAGAGGTATCCCTCTTATCTCGTCATTATTTTTAAAAACATCAACCTCTATCTCTCATATGGGTGACTCAGGGCACATTGCCTACTTGATGCCACCATCCTCGGCACGCACGCTATATCTCTTCTTTATATTATATAAATAATCAAATCAACTTCTCTTCTATATTTATAAAAAGAAGATAACTTTAACCAAAACTATTTATGGGTAATATATATACATAAATATATTATTTTGGACCAGCTTTCAGATTGTATATTTGGATATGCTATCATTTCCAAAATATAGGCATCCAAAATTGTCGAGCTTTTTATAGCCCTAATTAGAATTTACAATCTAGTTCTAATACAGAGAGATACGATTGTCGTAATATCAAATATAAATAATTGTGGACTTAGTATTATTTATGATTAATACAAATTAGAGTGTTGACCAAAGAACACACCTGACTATATTGTCCAGGCTGGAAACTGGCCGTTGTGCCATGGTCATTTTTAAAAGAATACTGTCCTATAGGATCAAAATTATAGATATGGATGATAAAAGAATTTCGAAGCCATGTCTAAACAGGCTAAAAATAATTGATAAAGGAAGTAATAAACAAGGCAGATAGGAATTGGATCATTCAATTGCGATGTTGGCTCAATTTGATTAGCGAATCTGACATTGCCCAAAATGTAAACTCCCAAAATTTAAAAAGAATGATGCCAGATTTATTGGACAAATGGACAAATCATGTTATGTCTATAGATATAGAAAAAGCTATTAACTCAAGCTATAGCACAATATATAGGAATATCAGCGAACTAGGCAAACCCGAAAACTATTTGAATTATAAATGTGCAATAGATAAAATTAGATTGATAAGTCAATTAAGAGTGTCGAGTAGCAAAATTATTAAAATATGGTGTAAAAATGTTGGCTTTCACTGTATTGACACTCACTCTAATTGCACTTTATGTAATTTAAACGCTGAGGAGAGTCTCGAACATAATTATGTTCCACTGTCCTATTTATAAACCTATCAGGGAACACTATTTGGCCAGAGTTATATAAAATTCTGACTCTGATCTTTTATATAAAGTCTTAACCATAAATGGCAAGGAGCACATTGATAAGTTATATTATTTCATAATAGAGTCATTTAAGTTGAGATCTTTTGTTATCAATGAATGAGTTCATTTTTCTTTTGTCTAACTTTTCATTATTTTAGATTGTTTGTCTTTTAAATTTTTGTTTCTTTTTTACTTTCTCTTACTCCTAGTAAGAGGAAGTATTGTAATCGTGTCCAAATTTTCGATATCGAGTTTTCACCGGAAATATCCGTTTTGAGGTCCCCTGAGTCCAAAAAAGTGGTTTTTAGCAAATGGTGTGTGTGTGTGTGTGTGTGTGTGTCCGTGTGTGTGTGTGTGTGTGTATGTAATGTGAACAGCATAGCTCAAAAACAAAAAACCGTAGAAAGTTAAAACTTGATATCCATTTAGGCATCACCGTGGGATCTGACACTACGTTATCTGTCAAAATTCCTCAACCGGAAGTACCACTTTACTAGTTGGATTTTTTACTTTTTTGCGATTTTCTCAAAAATGGCTCCGACGATTTTCTTTAAACTTCAAACATCAACCACACATACAAAGAGCTACAACTTTTATTAGAAACATTTCTCCGGGAAAATGCATTGAAGGGCACTTTTTGGGGGGAGGGGTGGGGTTAGGTTTCCATCTAAAGTGCTATTTCAGTTTATTAGACAATTCTGCCATCTAAATAATGTTAATTAGAATTCAATATGTTGTTGAAATTCCGAGTTTGCAAAAAATCGGATAACCGGAAGTGCGTTTACTTTACCACTTTACTAAATGATTTATTCACTTTTTCGTAATTTCTCAAAAATGCTCCGACGATTTTTTTGAAACTTCGTATATAAACTAAATATGCAAAGATCTACAACAGTTCTCTGGAAATTTCTTTTAAGAGCACTTTTAGGGGAGGGGAGGGGTTAGATTTTCATCAAAGTGCTATCCTAGTTCATTATACAATTCTATCATCCAAACATAATTAGTTAGAAATAAATAGATTGCTGAAATTCCGAGTTTCAAGAAAATTAGTAAACCGGAAGTGCGCTTTTACTGAACAGTTTTTCAGTTTTCGTCGTATTTGAATTAATTTGGTACACAAACTATAAAATTGTCAATTATCATTTTGAGAACTGGAGTAAGAGAAAGTTGTGTGAGTGTTTCACACCAGATTTTTTCTTTTTTTATTGTAACTGTAATTTCAAGTTGATTATTATTTTTTTATGATTAATGTGTAAAAACTTTATATGATTTATAAATTTTGGTAATAATCTGTAGAACCTCTGTAATGTGTAATGACACTAAATAGAATAACTTATCTATCTATCTAATACAAATTAGGTATACGGATATGCATAGTTATTAATATTGCATGCTGAAAATATAAATATTTATATATATATGTATGGTGGTTTACTAAGATGATTACTAATTATTATATTTATCAATATGGCGTAATTGTTGACTATTTTTTTTTTGCGCCGCAGATTTGTACGTGCGTTCGTATATTATACCCGTTTATTATGTTAAAGTGAGACAAACAGAAGTGAAAAACTAACGAAATAAAAAAACTAGCTCTGATTCTTCAAAATTTTTCGCGATTTGTTATTGTATGTCATTTTGTGAAAATAATTCTGAAAAAAATCTTCATAAAATTGATGGTCTACGGCATTAAGGGCTAGGCCTACCGGATATAGAAAGCGATAAAGAATTCACAAAAAAAAAAAACTACATTTTTTTTTTGTTCGCCTTAAAAATAGTTTTTAGGGTATTCTGGGTAAAATTTCTGGATAATTCTGGGGATCTTTCCTTTAGTTTGTTAAAAATGCTATATCTTATCTTTTTACTGTGCTACTTTTTTCTAGTTTCTGACCGGTTTTGGGCATTCATCAATCTTCGAGTATTTCAGTAGAACATTCTACTTCCGGATCACTGGAAGTTGTGATGGATGCAAGAAACTTGAAATAATATTAAATTATAAATAAATCAAAATTAAGAAAAAGATTGACTTTCCCTTGCAAAAGGACAAGACCAGGTATACAAGTCCAGTTACTCGTACGGTTCAAGAACAATTATGGCATTGTACTACCCCTTCTTCTCACAGGGGAGGAATTGAAGAAACAAAGAGAAGAGATATTTTAAGACAGACTTGTGCTACAAATCAAGGTGGAAACATCGAAACACTACTTTAGGAATCGCTCTCTAAATATTCACAATAAATTAAATAAGTTTATAATACCAAATAACTTGTAGTTATTATTTGGAAGATTATATTTAATTGTTAACAGTGGTGACTTCTTAATTATTCTTATACTTCTATATTTTCCTCAAACATAATTACAAGCCCTTTATTTTACAACACCGCTCACGCCACAAGCTACCAACACACACATCACACCAAAGCATTACAAAGTGCATATTTACTGAAAAGTATTTTTCAATTTTTTGCTATTTTTCTAGAACGGCTCCAAAGATTATCTTTAAACTAGGATTGTGAACCACACATATACTATTCAAACATTTCTCCGGGTAAAGTCATTTACGGGGGCTTTTTGGGGAAAGGGGTGGGGTTATGTTTACCTCTAAAAGGACTAACTTAGTTGATTATAAAATTCTACATCTAGACAAAATTAATTAGAAATACAGAATAGATTGCCAAAATACAGAATTTCAATAAAATTAGTAATAAGAACAGTTTTTTTTTTTCATTTTTCACTATTTTCTCCATAAAAACACAGACAAATTTCATTAAATTTGGTATACACTTACTATAAAATTTGTCTGTTACAATTTTAAAAGTTGTGTGAATATTTTCACACTGTGAAAACTTCATATACAATCTATTGAATGGTGAAAATCTATATCTACATATGAAAACTACATTTGACAGTTCAGATTATCTGGAAAAGGAAAATGCTGTGGGTTAAATATAGTAGTGACAAAGAACTTGGTTTATAAATAGTTAACTGGAGATCTCCTTTTTAAACTTTTTCTATTAATTGTTGTTCATTGATTCACATCATGTTTGTGTTAAGTTTACATGAAAGTACAAATGATAATTTTTTGTACTTAAAAGATTATGGCACAACTTTTTAAAGCAGAATTTTAGCAATGTTTGCAACAATGAATTAGCCCTTGCAGATATTAGTAAAATCTAATGTTGGAATCTTAGATGATTTCCTGGTTATGATGCTATTCATAAACCCAGAGAGATAACTGAAATGCGGTAGTTATGATGATGGGGCTGTAGAATTTCCTTATCCAAGACTATGGATATGACCGCATTCTAAACTAGTGCTAGTTGTATTGCAGACTATTATTATAACAAGGAATGTCGTGAGAAAGAGAGAAAGAACGATAGGGTATGAGAGAGCAACCCCAGCCAGCCAATCAAACTTTGGCCCCCCCCAGTTGGCGTGTCATGATGCTAGTTGGCTAGATCGATGCTGACTTATATTTTTGTTGGAAAAAAGGGGAGTTTACGACTGCAACCGTCAACACTTCTTGCTCCCTGATTCCCTATTTCATCTATTTGTATAGATGTAGCCACTTCTGTGGCCAACTGATACTCACCCTTTTACAGTTTTTGTAATTGGTAGTACTTCTAGTCGCATGCAGCTTGTTTCAAGAAAATCCAGCTTTAGTATTCATTTTTAAAGAATCGGAGTATTTTTTTACTTTCTCTTACTCCCTAGTAAGAGGAAGTATTATAATCTTGTCAATTTTTTGATATCGAGTTTTCACCGGAAATATCCGTTTGGAAGTCCCCTGAGTCTAAAAAAAGTAGTTTTTAGCAAGTGGTCTCTGTGTGTTTGTGTATGTGTATGCACGTGAACAGCAGAGCTCCCTTTTTTTAAGTGCTAAACGCTTTAAAAAAAAAACATTAAAAATTCTGATTTAATTTCAATAGAGTAGAGTAGATGAAAGTTTAATTTCAGATGCTTTCCACACCACTAGAACTTTACAAGTTTTTATAAGAACGACATTTTCAGTTATTTATAGCTAGAAGATTTTACTTTAGTTGGACTATGGCCAAAACTAAAAAGTATAGTATTGTATTGGCAAGACATACGTAAAATCGAATATTGTCACAGAAAAAAAAAAACGTTATTTTGTGTATCCAATTTAGGGACTAAATAAATTACTATATTGAATTAGTTTAATTAGAGTGGAACTTTAAAAACATAAATAAATAAAGCCCAAAAAAAGAATTATAAAGTTGAAAAGTTTTTATTATATCATCTTGTAATAAAAGTATTCTGTGCTTTACATAGTGCGGGGAACAAAACAAAAAACGGAAATCAGTTATCTGTTGAAATGTTAAAGAAGATGACCCTTTGACCCGTTTTTGCCTCTTTTGCTTATATATCTAGATATATATTATATAAATATATTTTGCTGTTGATGCGGTATATACATGTATATGTATAAAATCAATATGGTATAAAATTCTCTTTGGTTTCTCTATCTGTTTATATTGTCTTCGTTATTCAAAATTTATTTATTTATTTTATATTTTATTTTTTTTATCGATTGTTAAATTAAAAAGAATAGAAAGAAAGAATAATATTCGTCTATAATGGCTGATTTTGGGTGTCAATTTCACATAGCTAAAGCAACAAATTTACTTCTTCTGTTCGTTATTTTTTCAGAATATCTTCAACAGACTTTTAAGATTGCTTTAATACTTAGCAAGTTAATACAACCACAGTCCTGGAATTATAAAAATAGATCTGAGACATGATAGCTTCGGTTAGAAAAATGACGAAGCAATGAATGATTCACAACTCATCTTATTTTCATACGCACATTCACACGTGTTTCTCTTACGGTAGTTAATGTAATTAATAAATTAATAAATTTGCTTTGAATTCAGAATTTTGCACAAAAAGTTTTCGCTAACAAACTATGGTAGTATTTGGGACACACAACCAATGGAGTATGATTATATTGTACTGTATTATATGATTGTATTGTAATGGAGTATTATGGGGGTATGACTATATGTCCCTATATTGAACTATGTGAACAGCCGTAGAAAGTTGAAACTTGATATTCCGTTTAGGTGGTCACCATGGGATCTGACAGTACGTTATCTATCAAAATTCCTCAACCGGAAGTACTACTTTACTAGTTTTTTTTTTTTACTTTTTCGCGACTTTCTCAAAAATGTCTTTGACGATTATCTTCAAACTTAGTATATCAACTACACATACAAAGAACTACAACTTTTATTTGAAACATTTCTCTGGAAAAATTCATTTAAGGGCAGTTATGGCGGAGTGGTGGGGGGGTTAGGTTTTCATCTAAAGTGCTATTTCAGTTTATTATACAATTCCATCATCTAAATAATATTAATTAGAATTGAATATGTTGTTGAAATTCCGAGTGTCAAAAAAATCGGATGACCGGAATTTTTTTTTTTTTCACTCAATTTTCAAAATGACTCCGACGATTTTCTTGAAACTTCGTATATAAACTACACATTCAATGATGTACAACTTTTATTTGAAACATTCCTTCCGATCAACTCATTTAAACGAACTTTTTTGGGAGAGTGGTAGGGTTATGTTTGCTTCTAAACTGCTATCTTAAGTTGATTATACAATTCTAGCATCCAAACAAAATTAATTAGAAATTAATAGATGGCAAAAATTCCGAGTTTCAAGTAAATTAGTAAACCAGAAGTGCGCTTTTACTGAACGGTTTTTCCAGTTTCCGCGAATTTCATTAAATATGGTACACTAACTATAACATTTGTCAATTATAATTTTGAGAACGGGAGTAAGAGAAAGTTGTGTGTGTATCACACCAGATTTTTTTTTTTTTTGTAGAGTAATAGTACTGTAAAACTGATAGGGCTGTTCCCGAGCCTTTTTAGTGCACTGCTGACCTCTGGGCAATGTTGCAGAAATGTCACGAAATAGGGGGAGGAGGGGACGCAAAATTATTTACACGTGCCGCTTCGATAGACCTACCTTTTTTTTTTTACAGATCGATTTAAGTTCTCTAGAAAATAACAAAAAATTTGTTATAGCCATGATACTTAAACTAAAATAAACAATCGAATTTTGATATGTATAATAAAAATTATGATTAAAGAAAAAATTTAACAGAAAATTAGTTCAAACAGCGTGTTTAGAGAATCCATGATAGTAGAAATGTGATTACATTATAACCCACTAGAATGCGCCAACAACATTAAGCAAAGCAATTAACATTTAAAATTTTGAATGCCACAATTTCCAAATTTCCAAGAAAAGTTGAAAAAAAAAATTGAAATATGTCAGTACCCAAAGTAGTGGATTCTCTTTGTTTCACTTTATTGTACATTTTTTTTTTTTTAATTACAAGGAGAATTCTTTCAAAAACGTGCCTTTTTAGGTATATATGAATTAGTAAACTATTTTTTTCGACCTTGTCACTCTTAACTGATACAACACTATTTTTCATTTGTCACGTATCTATAGTAATCTATAACTAGTGTTATCTATTAGAAATAAACAACTATAATGGCATGTTGTAGAGATATATTTGAATGTTTTTGCATGAAATTAATGTTGTTTTTTTTTTAATTCAATTCTTGAATTACTTATCTATCGATATAGAAAAACATAAGATATAAGAGAATAGGCCAACCTACCTTGAACATTAGCATAGATCCAAATGAAGTAATTAATATAATAGCATGGAAAAATTTTCGGCTAATGTTCTTGGCTTGAAACGTGCGGTTGAGAACAGATCTTTGGAAACTTCAAGCTTTACTGGCCAAACATCGTCATATATTTGGAAGATGTGTGGCGATTGGGACACGCGATAGACTAACATGGTATGGTGTCTCTAAAAATAATCATCCCTTTGACAGAATTCATATCGGGGGCTAAAAAAATTTTGGTGCGAAAGATTTACACAATTTATTTTTTTACTAACTATAATTATTATAAAATTAACTAG
Source organism: Triatoma infestans (assembly GCA_011037195.1). Lineage (NCBI taxonomy): Eukaryota > Metazoa > Arthropoda > Insecta > Hemiptera > Reduviidae > Triatoma > Triatoma infestans. Next base: position 183,172 of record JAAEAF010001073.1, on the reverse strand, counting down.
GGCGAGTTTTGGTGTAGTGGTTATGAGCATGGACTTATAAGTGGGAGATCCCCAGTTCGAGTCCCGCCTATAACTGCTAAATTGTTATGTTAGTTTAAAAAATGTTACTAGTAAAATAGATGCTTTTGCCCCCGTCCACGACACCTAATTTGGTAGTTGGACGTTAAGCCCGTTTGAAAAAATACGCATTAAATTAAACTTTACTTATAAAATTAACAACTTTGTATCAAATTGGAGATATTTATTTTCGCAGGCGACATTGACACTTTTTTGGGAAATCGTTCGATACATTGAAAATATACTTTTCATAATCTGGAAATCTCAATTGAGAAACAGATGGTAATGAAAGTGTCAAAGAATTTATTATATATATAGATGAAAGAGCGACCGCTTTGAGGGAGATTCCGATAGTTAACATATAAGCCCAGTTTTAAACAAGTGGACACATTTTAAGGAACTTTGGTTATTTGAAAGAATTGAATCATTGTTATGTTGTATTTATTTTGTAATAACTGAGAGCTGTAATTTTGCTGGGGCACATAAATAAATCATGTGCCTGAACAGATGAAGAGTGAATTGGCTATGCTAATAGATGCTACTTCGGACTGAGCCGCCATTAGAAAGCAAACTGGTTTCGAGGAAACTCATCATATATGTCGTACTTATATGGCTCTTAAATCCATCCTATGCTCTTTTATATGGATCTTAGATGTGGTATCAAGAACGATAAAAGAATATTGATGGTATTTAAAAAATAGAGACCACAGAAGAATCTTCCAGTAGAGGAAGCTGGAGGAGTTGCCTCGAAACCAGTTTGCTTTCTAATGGCGGCTCAGTCCGAAGTAGTATCTATTAGCAGCCAATTCACTCTTCATCTGTTCAGGTACATGATTTATTTATTTGCCCCAGCAAAATTACAGCTCTCTGTTATTACAAAATAAATACAACATAACAATGATTCAATTCTTTCAAATAACCAAAGTTCCTTAAAAATGTGTCCACTTGATTAAAACTAGGCTTATATGTTAACTATTGGTATCTCCCTCAAAGCGGTCGCTCTTTCATCTATATATATTAATAAATACTTTGCCACTTTCATTCCATCTGTTTCTCAATTGAGCTTTCCAGATAATGAAAAGTATTTTCAATGTATCGAACGATTTCCCAAAAAATGTATCAATGTCGCCTGCGAAGACAAATAATGGGTTCTGATACCTAGAAGCAGAAGAAGAAGCAGGAATTGGGTCAAATGAATCCACCACATTCTTGTTACAATATTTCTTACAAACAGAGAACTTGTAAGAAGTTGTTATTTCTTTCTGTTAGGTAACAACCGTTCAGTTGGTATTTCTTGTAAGGTGTTATTATTTTTGCATTCTGTTATTTTTTTTTTTTTTTATAATTGAATGTTAACTTAGAAAAACCTAAACATTTAAAATAAATAAATAAAACTAATTACTTTTAATACTAAATCTATTCAGAAGTTAGTGTCAGCTTCCTGCCTTTGATGGCCAAAAATCTGAAAATATCAAACGGATAGAGCAATCTACTTGTCTTAACAAAACAGAGAGTTCTTTAAAAAAAAAAAAAAAAAAAAAAACTCGATGAATAAAATATGTAATTATTAAAATTTCATAAATAAGTCTAATATCGTTGATAATACATCTAAACACTTAAAAGAGATACATACATATTAGTGGGGATACTTTCTAGTCTTATGTAATAAAGGTCGATTTATGTTTATTTATAATATCTCCTTGTAAAAAGTTCATGATCACTATATATACATTTTATATAGTAGAGGCTATTTTTAAAGTGCCCAATTTTTTTAATATTTTTTAATGCTAATAATTTTTATTTATTTTTTTTTTTTTAATATGGAAAAGTTCAGTTTTTTTTAGGAGAGAAATGATGGGTTGCTTAATCTACACCTTACGGAATTCTTGAGATATTTGTCTCCATTGAATATGCTTTTGCATTAAACTAAGCAAACTAGTAATAGAGATTAGTTTTGATATTATTATTGGTTTTTCTATTCTGATAATTTTTTTTTTTTTTTAATATTTGAATCCAAGATATCATTAAGATTGAAGAATAGTTTAAAGTAATGAGTGTTTTTACTTTCTGTCATTTGTGATTAAAAGTATTACTTCACTCATTAACTTTTGATTTAATAATTGTAACATAATTACTGGGTCGCAAAACAAAAATATAAACCTTAATAATAAGTTCACTTGAAAAACAGAAATATTTAAAAAACGTTGAACAGATCTTCTTGGGCATAGAGACTAAGATGTAAATGTTACTTGGGCATAGAGGCTAAGATGTAAATGTTACTTGGGCATAGAGACTAAGATGTAAATGTTAACTTATCGTGTAATCTTAAAAGTTTTATTGATTAACCATTGATTACCTTTGTGGATTTTATACAATAAAAGATATGAATTTTCTGGGATGTATTAGGCTCATTAAGTGACAATGGCAGGGCCATATTATAAGAATAGTGCAGAAGAAAAGTGGTCAGATTCAAAAATGAGATGGCTTCGATTCCAAGGAGTGCTTAGATAGATATTCTCGCTCCCTAGGAGAGCTTCTACATTTACTTATTCGGTGATGGGCAGTTTTGTCTGAGAGTGGTGGCAGTGCAGTGAGAAGGCTCCGTTCAGTGAAGGGGGGGAGCAAGACAATGTTATGTCCAGTGAGGGATGCGGAGGTTAGATCAAACACTGAAATAAAAATTCAGGTTTCAGATACTACTTTCGTCTATAAAACCGTAATATATTCTTTGACTTCACTTTTTCTACTATCTTAGATAAGGGATTTCTCAGAATTATTTCGTTCTATTTTGTGAAAATTTAAATTACCATGAAACAAAAGAGTGGATTAGTATCATGTATGATTATGATCGTTAAAAAAAAAAATAAAAATAGCGTCTAATAAAACAATAGAAACTTGTTATCTGTATGACCTATTCTATTTTTATGTGATCAATAAATTAATCTGTTCTAATTTTTGTTTGTTTAAATTTGTTTCCAGGTTGAACAGAGAGATGTGCCCGGCATTGACAGTGCATACCTTGCCATGGACACAGAAGAAGGATTCGAGGTAATTCTTACTATTACTTTAGTCATTATTATATTAAATTTAATAATTTTAATTAATTTGAAAGACAACATGATTATGGTTAATGATGTTAGAGTCTGGTGACCACTTAACACTGTTTAATATAAGGAGCTACTTAATTTCGTGGTTTTGTTATGAAAATGATTTATTCGCATACTTAATTAAGTCAAAAGCGTAACTATACTAATGATGTTAAAAAGCAGTATTTACTAAATGAGACCTACTGATATAATAATGTAGAATGGTTTGTTAAAAAGAATCGTTATATAAGCGCTACTGCTGGTATAGATGGGGGAATGGTTGGCGCCAGTAGATATCTTGTCTGTTTAATTTTCAATACTAAACTCAACTCAGTGTTCTCCCCTCCACTTTATTTCACTTCTCCTCTCCTTGAATGTACAATGTATAATATGACATTTTTATCTTTGTCTTTATATTAACTATGTAATATGGGGGAATGACTTCTAATAATTATTTAAGCAACTTCACACTAATGCTCTCTGTTGGGTTCGTCACGAATTAATTATTAATTTTATATAAGTTAACGCAGGTGTTATCGCCTTAAAATTGGCACCATATTATATATATATATATATATTATATATATATTTTATTTTTTAAATTAGCAACTATCTTGTCTTTGCTCCTTTAATTTATAATTAATTAAAAAATTCTTAAATCTGATGATTATATGAAGTATCGTTAATATTGATATTAATTGTGAGATATTGAATATGAATATTGATATAAATTCATAGAAATCCTAGGTTCAATCTTGCCTTACTTTAGCCCGATTTCTTCATCTTCTTCTTTGATGGTCCTTGAAGGACTTTATTCAATCGTTGCATTGAATCCTGGTCCATAGTTAATCCACCGTCGTTGCATTCAATTCTGGTTGATAGTCCTGGTCCATATCCGGCCCATTCCTTCTTCTTAGACTTGGCATACCAAGAAGTTTACTTTTAAAACATCCTCTTACAAGAATGTAGCTTTCCTATTTGTTTCATCTGTTTGGGTAACTTTTACTCTTAGAATGAAGCGGAAACCAGATTGTTTTCATATTGGCCAAATAATAATAGTTTATTTGCCATATGAAACGCTATATAATATTATAGCTCGCCACAAAAATATAATCACCCAAGCTACAATTATTTTCTGAAATTGTTCAGATATTTTCTGCATAATCAATATTTGTAAATGTTTTATTCCTGTTCTCCCACAGACCTGTACAGAAGTGGCTCAAGCAGAGCCAGGCGGCCTAAAAGACCTATTATGACCTATAAAGCCCTTTGCTTGTCTGCGTACATTGTGTATAGTGTTCAGCAAAATTTAGAAATATGCATTTGGAAGGGGTATGTGATAAGGGTAGTGGGCTAGAGTTTGCACTATAGGAAGTAGTGTACATCAACTCCCTGTGCAGGATCCTTTATAGAATATGAGAATATTTATAGGGTCAGTGTAATTTAGTTTTTTCTTGTTTGGCTGAGACAGACGCCGGGACTCCAAGAATCCTGAAAAAGTAGTCGTCTAATCGTAGACAACCTAACCCAACACAATAAATAATTCTTGGCTTCCCTTAACAAAATCACAAATTTTCCTCAGCTACAAAAACCGTAGAATATATAACACGAGAATTTTTTTAAAAAAAGTTTCCTACCTTAAAAATGTCTTTCTCCATTTTACGGATTGTATTTTATTAATACTACAACTTTGGGATTTTTCAACATTTTGTTTTGCTGCTTGTCGGCGATTCTCCACAAGGTAGTGCCGAACGAAAAATCGAACCACTCGCTGGAGACCTGCATAAAGAAAAGGTCTGAACCGGCCCGAGTTATCATTTCTATATAAATTACGGTATCGCGACAGCTTTGAATAATGTCTTTTCTAACTATCTTTTTATTCTCTCTTAAAATCTTTCCTGTCTGTCGCAATCATTCCAGGTATTAGATATTGCTGAAGCTAAAAAAAGAAGCAAATAAAATACACTGACGGAAAATACGAGATAAAATTGAAAATGTTTTCAATAAATACATGATATTGAAATGACAGAGAAAAATAGCAAATGAAAGATCTTGAACCCATAATATTTAAAATGATAAAAAAACTGAAGAAAACGAAATAATGAAAAAATGTACTTGAAAACAAAAAAAGATTTGACAATCTTCAGAGGGAGCAGGATATAAAATTGCCAAGAAGAAGAAAGAAGGGAAAAGAATGATGTTGGAAAAGGGGGCCGACCTCGAATATGTCAACACCTTTTATGAGATAATAACCCCTTTGTTACCTCTTTTAAAAGTCAAATGCTGTCTTTTTTTTTCCTTTTGAATCTCAAAGTAATCATATCCAAAACAGAGGAAAACTGCATATTTGAGTTATTTTTTATATTATAATATACTATCTGTTTTTAGTTAACACAGTTTACAAATCATAAATTTTTAAATAGTGCAAACAGTAAAAAAATACGTTCTACCAGATGTGACCTTGCTCTTAACAACCAAAATTTAAGTTTATTCAACCAGTCTGCACAAGGTGATACGGTTCTGTTTCTATAAATATTAAATTTTTCCCTGACTATTAAACAAAAAATAAGAATCAAAAAATAATACTAATTTATTTTATTGCAAATTATTTAATAAAATTAGTTGTATTCATTATTCCTATTAACAGAAATAAAAATACCCAAAAATTATTCAATGCAAAAAAGGACTAGTGCCATTTTTTTTTTACTTTCTGTTACTATTTTTTTTTTTTCTATTTCGTGGATTTTAGCTTGGCAGCTCATGATAACATTTAATAACTAAGTTGCATCCATCTTTTCGTATCTAAATTGTAGAGTTTAGATAGATTGATTTTCATATTTTCAGTCAACCTGCGATGTAAATAGAAAAATCACAATATCGAACAAAATAAAAAATCCGAAACAAAACAAATTATAAAATAAAGAAATTTTGACTAGAAATTACAATTGTAAACTTAAGGTTTCATTTCGTAGGGATTTTGAAGTTTGAAATGGATATTACAATGTTTAAGCGTTGCAAGACTGTGTAGTGCTAGCTGCATACAATATATTATTATTTAGATAATACTATAATAAAATTTCATTTTGAACCCTAAAAAAAAAGAAAAAAATAAGTATCTTCATATTACCCACTTGTAGAAGTTAGCAGAAAGAAAGGAAAATTATGAAATTCATGAATTAACATACTTTTCACATTCCCAAAAAATTGCCAAAGATATATACACTAAACGAAAATTCCATAAATATTTGATGAAAACAAAATTAGCACTTGAAAACGTTAATTGAACTTATTTCAATACTAATTATTTAAAGATACAAATTCATTAGTATCCACTAATTTTTTACTAATCTGACAAAACTTAACAGTATAAGAGCTATTTTTAGAATATTTCAAACTAGAAACAATTTTATTGCAAATTGTTTACATTGTTAGTACTTAAAATATAAAAAATATTTATCAAATGATCATTTTTAGGTGGTGTGGAATGAAGTACAATTTTCGGAAAGGAAAAACTTCAAATCGCAAGAAGAGAAGATCCAACAGGTATTTGAAAATCTCACCCAACTGGATCATCCTAACATAGTAAAATTTCACAAATATTGGACTGATACACACAACGAAAAACCTAGGGTAAAATTTTAAATAATTTTTAAATTTATTGTAAACAAAAAAATATATTTGTTGTTGTTTTTTTATTAAATATATAAATGTTTGTTTATATTTTTTGCTAGTTTTGAAATTGATCAGTTATGTTGCCACATTTCTCTTAGTAGGTATTCAAATATTCTGTAGCTACAACGGTACCCATTATCGATGATAGCTATTTAGAAATGTCACCTAGAGATGTTGCCTGCATTATCACAATACTAGCATTGACGTGACGCCCCTGTTGATTGTGGTAAAAGAACGAATCATTTAAAGTTTGAGTTGTATTGAACAAGTTGTTGCTAGTAAAGAAATTGCAAATATGGTGGGAATTAGTAGATTTTTGTGGTTTTGCTGGTTATTATTTGCACACAAGAATTTGATATTCACTTATAACTTATGGATTACTCCCAAAATTAATTATTTTTGTAAGTCCAAATCTTTATACAGTTTGCCATTGTTTATCTTCTCATATTTGCATCGTACAGGTTAGCACATTTTAGCTCATCCTACATTTACTATCCATTTTTTAATAATTATTGATTTAACTTTTTTAATGATTAATTCCTTTAAAGTTTTTATTTTTATCTTTTTATTTTTGTAAAATTTGCATTACACTGTTCATTGATATCAGTTATGATCATAATTTGTAGGTATAGTGGCGTTTTTCCTTCTCAGAGTAGTTTCTGTTTCTTTTATGATTAGACTGTAAATTTTAGCCAATTTACCATTCTTCACTTTGTACTGTTTATTACACTTAATTTTATTACTTCATCAAAAAATATGCTCCTCTGTTCTAGTTATTTAATACTAATTCTTATCATGTAGATAATGATGAAGTAGTAAGAAAAAATGCTATTTCGTTGTAATAGGGTGCGGACATTACTTTCCTTGCAGAAAAGGGAAATTATTCCGAATTAATTAATTCTTTATGATATTATTCATTTCTCGTCTTTAGACAGTAGTTTCATTGTTTTATTGAACCATTCAAGTATTTAATTACTGAAAAGGGTCTATTTTGAATAAGTATTAATTCAAACTATTGATTTCAGCTTTAAGAACTATCAAGATTACATCGCAAAATTTTACAACAAAGCTGTTTTTAAAAGTAAAATAATGTAACTTTTCATAATATAGTTTTGTCCTTTTTATTATTGCTGAGACGTCCAAGACTTGTAACCGAAATGTTCTTGGTTTGTGTCTATTTGGTTAAGCTTATAAGATATTAATAACATTTAATTAATCCTAAAGTTCTACTACCCATTTGCAAAAATGGATGTTTTAGAAACTTTCGTAATAAAATATTAATTCTAATTATAACTGTAATAATTATACAGGTTATCTTCATCACTGAATACATGTCTTCGGGATCTCTGAAGCAGTTTCTGAAGAGGACAAAAAGAAATGTGAAGAAATTGCCGTTGCAAGCGTGGAAACGATGGTGTACACAGATCCTATCAGCACTGAAGTAAGTTGTTTAAATTGTTTAATTAATGTTATCGTGTTTTTTTACTTATTTTTATTTTGTATAGAAAATATACACTTGTGTGTGAAAAATATACACTTTTCCTTCCTAATCGCTTCCTCATTAAAATTTTACAGTGTCCATTCTTTTTATTTAAAAAAAAAAAAAAATTAGTACTTTTTTTTTTACGATCATTCATTTGACTTATGTCAGATTAATTAATTTCTTGATTATATATACATCAACAAATTGTTAATGACATTAATAATAAGTGAAAATTGTGGACACAGTAAATCACTCTACATCAGATCCTTTAAATGTTCATTCTCAACGTGCTTTTCGTTAATTTTTAATCTTCCTTTACCTTTCCTCACCCATAATTTGAGCAAAAAGAATACCGAGTCCATAATTTTGTGGTAATTAGTGGAAAGAGAGATCAAAAAACATTGATTGTAATTCTGTGGGTTGCACCAATTTTCGCTTTTATTTTTTTTTCTAAATAATTGAACGTTTTCAACATTTTTGAACAGTCATTTCATTTTATCTTTATAACCCAATTGTTTGGGAAGTATTATTTATTCTTACATTGTTTATAACTGTTTGAGTTTCTAGACTTGTTGATGCCATTGGCGTTATCGGTTATTCTTTGTTGATTTCTATTCAAAAATCTGAATATTTCTTTCTTCTCATGTTTGAAATTTTCAGACTTTTTCTCCTGTGAAAAAAATGAAATTACAATAATGCTCAACGTTCTAATTATTTAGTTCAAATACTGAGAGATACTCTCTGTATAAACTGCGAATGCTTTAAAAGCCCTGTTATCAGCTATTCTTGGTATTAGCCAAGTATATTAATTTCCATTACTTGGGGAAAAGAAAAAAAATGAGTATTTTGATCTGGAAGGGCTCATTGCATATGTTTACTTTAACTAGTAAACTCTAGTAAGCCTGCGCCATGATTCGCATAGGTTTTTTCGTTGCAAACAAATCAGTACTATGCTTTGGAATTGGCATATTGTGAAAATATTCAGGGAGTTTTTGCCCGTCTGGAATTAATTGCTGGATATTATAACGAGCTTCAGTCATGATTTGAAGAAGAAAAAAGAATTATTAGATTGTAGTTGGAGAGCCTATACAGTCAAATTCATTGCAATTTATAAATTGAAAAACCCTTGAGTTTCAGGGTTGATATCGTGTCAGTGGTTTATTAGAAACCGACGTTTCGCCCATATTCCAATGAACTATCTTTCAAGATGAAACAACCCTGAAGAAGCTAATTGCAATATGAACGAAACATCGGTTTCTAGCAAACCACTGATGTGGTCTCAGCCCGGAAACTCTAGAAACCTAAAAGATAATTTATAAATTATTTTGGCTCCTTTGGGTTCAATATTTACACAGAATATAGTTGTCTGTGAAATGTACAATTGCAAGAGTATGTGTGCTAGATTTTTATGTCAGTACGTACGTTAAACCCAAAGATTTGCACATTTCAACTATTTCTGCAGGCCATTTTGTATTCGTTGGTAAAGTCCCTGGAAGTTAGCGCTAAATACCCGCAAAGACCTCACTCTCTTGAAGAATTGAGATTATCCCAATTTCCTCTTTTGTGAAAGATATTTTAATTGAGATGTATAATAATTTACTTTTTATTTTTTTCTTCAAATCTGGACCGAATCTTGCGAAATATATACAGCAATAATTTTTTGATGTATTGTTTGTTTCATTTCAGTTTTTAAATTTCTGTATCACACAACATAAAATTAGTTCTCTAAAACCCTGCAATTTTATTGTATATAGAAATCTTTTTCAAGCGCTGAGATGAATTTATATTCAGCTAGAAATAAAATGGATATTGAAAGGAAAAACATGGCATATGACAGTTATACTATTGCAAACAAATATTGTTTGTATTTTCAGGTTGTTTATTCAAGTTAGTGTCCATCATTTATCTATATCTTTTTATATTGATGGTTTTATGTTTGAAAACGTTCAAAGTGCATAGTTATAAAAATTGCAGCTGATAAATTTTCATTTAAACTATTTTAATTATTTAAAAAAGCAAAATTTATTTTCTTTCCTTAATATTATTTGGAATTAAAAGTTGATTATATTTGCTTTAAATAATTTTCCAAAAGATTTACAACAACTTCACAGTTAGTGATTTTTCTTCAGTAATTTCGATATAAATATATGTATATATATTCATATGAACTCTCGAAATGCCTTTTCACATAATTTAATTCTTTACTGATTGTTGAAAGAATGTGGTGTGAGGTGGAAATGTTTTATAAATAATAAAAGAGATTTCTAAATCTAATTCCATAATTAAGCAGCTAATCCAATTTATAATGATACCAAATCAAACGGCCATAATACCAATTAAAATGAAACATTGATTTGCTTATCATGTAGAAACATATTAAAACCCAATACGTTTGTCCAAATGTAAAAGGTTTAGGCAACAATTTGTCGAAAAAATATTATTAACAAATATTACTATTCATGCTCCACCTTGTAAAAATATTTCTATCTTCTGCAATATACAATTATTTCAGTAAAAAGTATTTTAAGTAAATTTAGTATACTTTAATTAATTGAAACATTAATTATTTCATATTTCTGGCTGTAATTTGAAAGCCATATAATTTTTTTTCTGAATAAAAAGTTTTTTTAATTTTGTTCGTTAAAAGAATTTTTCTGAAGTAACCACCCATTGTTGATTCACATTCAGCCTTTATTTCTGTTAAAGTCATTTAGTTTTTGATTTATTTGATAGTTATTTCTATTTTATATTTTTAATGATAAAGATCTTTATTTTCCAGCTAGCTGAAAATTTATTAGAGATTTTTCCAGCTTAAAAACCCAACCACCCATTTAATTTAGCTGAAATTTCAATTGCTGGACCTTATTATTAATAAGAGCTACTGTTTTTTTGCATTAGATTTGAATGCCGCTAGTAATTATAATTCTGGTTGAAGGAATAATCTTAACCTGAACACTATCCAGGTAGTTTATTTCTTGCTCAGTTTCTGGAGATTTGCTTCAGAATGAAATTGCTTCATTTCGCTTAGCCCTTTTTATTTTAATCTGCTTGATTTCATTACATAATCTGTAATGGATTTTTATGTATTATTGGTCGAAGTCAGCTCACTAGAAATGAAAGAGGTTTTCTTTTATCTGTGATTCTTTTCATTATTTCTGCCAAGAAGTTTACATTTTCCTCTGGGAAGATTAATTTGAAAAATAATAGCCTCATTTCTGTAAGTCCCAATATTGATTGACATATCAAAAGCTTCCAAAAAATCTTTTTTGGCCATGACTTCGCTATTCAGCCATTCTATGTCGCGCAGCCCACAATAAAAACCCAACCACTCATTTGATATTTTGAAATATGAATTAAATATCTTCAGAGAATATTGTAATATATGAAATTGTGCTGTTCATATCATGAGTCTTGCCTTTTTGATGTCTCATGTCAAAAATATATGAAAGTGAGTTACAGGCGTTGATTTTTGCTTTTCCCAGGAGTTGAATCCGCAAGTCAAATAGCCGTTATTCACGCCTGACCAACAGTTACATTGCATTTTTCTCTTCTTCCTGCTCTAAAATGCCAATTCCTTCAGGCCTGTGCTTTGCGTCGTATGCTTCTTAATATTGCTGTGGCGATAAGTTGTCATTCATTCTTGATCCATACCCTTTCTTTCTTGGAATAGTTCTGCAATTAAACCAAGAGAATGGATTTATTAAGGTTTTTAGCCCTTCTGTTATCTAGGTTTTTTCCAAGAGCCTCCCAGCTTTGAAATTTGTTGTCAATCCATTTCTGATGGCCATAAACTTTGTTGATTTCTTATTGAAAAAATCCAGTCCTATAAAAGTCCAAAGTATTTAGGAGAACGATCAGTTCTCTTCAATGAATGAGAATTTTATTTATCACACATTCCTAAAAAAATATTGAACAGCAGCCCATAAGGGTGATTTTTTCATTGAGGGAAACGTGGTCAGTCTCTATTCTAATCACTTTAGTCGATTGGTATACACTGCTGTGCCTTCCTCTAGCTCCCAATATGTTCCTGTTTGGAATCGCAGCTGTGACCATTGCGTCAAAGGCGAGAAAGCTAGCACTTCGGCAATAACAATTGTAATTCCCAAAAATTCTTTGACATGTTGATCCTAATATAATCAGATTTATTCTGTAATTAATAGGATTTGTACTTATATTCTTTCCCGCATCTACTACAGAATTAAATCTCTCTTGCCCATATGTTTTTAGTCTTTAGCGACATTTTACTATTTAGGCATCAATTGATTTCGTATGAATATATGTATAAATATTTACTTTGGTGCATTCACAAGAAAAGCTCATAATGTTTTATCTCTTTGTTAAAGAAGAAAAAAATTCAATATAAAAAGTGTAGGATAAATTTGACTTTAAAAATTGTTATTGAAAAACTTTTAAAAAATCGAAAAAATTTTAACTTTACAAAATTTAAATTCTATAAGTTTTTTGCACTAAAGTGTTCTGTTATTACACAACTCCTGTTAATACCGATCCATTGTTGGTCCAGAGATAATTCAAAATGTTTTGTCTTAATTGTATACATATTTTTAAAATACATTTTTATTGTTTTTTTTTTTAAATTATATAATTTAAAAAAAAAAAAAATGGTGCTTCGTTTATTGTTAAAAGAGTTGCTGGTGCTTTGTTTTTTTTTTCTTTAATATTATATACCTTATTTATTCCTAATTAGATAAATTTTTATATACTTATGTAAGTATAAATGTATTCATTATTTATTTTCTTTATGTGTTATTTAATGTATGTTTTCTTTAACATTAAACGAAGCATCAATTTTTCAGAAATGTTTAATGTATAAAACCACTAATTACCATAATTTAAGTAATATTAAGTTTTAATTATAAGATAAAATATAATGTGAAGTTTAAAACAGAACAAGTATCTCTCGTGGTAGAATCGCATTTGTATTTTATGTGCCGGGCAGATTTTGTTTTTTGTATGAATATCACACACACATAAAAAAAAAAAAAAAACGGCAATGCGAGACATATATTGGTTCCGCGTGTGTTTTCTAAATTCTTTCAAATTGAGGTACACGCTAACTAAAGGGTTAATTTTTACTGTGATTTCTGGTTATTTTCGATATGTTTAATAAAGAAGTCATGTTTTCACGTTGTTAAAAAAAATCGGAATGTAACTATCCGTAAAAAATAAAATAAATTAAAATAGAATAAAAAAATAGAAGTGTGTAATTTTAAAATATGATAATGTAATGCATAGATTTGAGTTATATTTGAATATAATCCTATTTTGGGATCCTCGTTCTTTGAAGTAAGAGATTTTGAAATATAATCATTAATATTTAATAGTTACTACTTCAAGGAATCTACAACTCTTAACAAAACAAAAAAAATGTTTGATATAAATACTGCTCAAAAAAGAAAAGAAAAAACTATACTTTATCTTGATTTAGGATGTTTATAAGTGATTGTTATCAAAGAAAAGAAAGGAAAATAAAAATTACGTCCTTATAATAGCCAAAAGAAAGTCTGCCGCAATTTCAGATCTCTCATAATTTTTAACCTACAAAAATTAATATACTACCTCCTTTTCATTTATAAATTGTCTTCCTTCCACACACGTTTTTTATCTAATGAAATTAAGATAACACCTTTAAAGTCAGATTAGCTCAGTGGATACGCGCTGAGTTGGTACAAGGAAGCCTCGGGTCCGAAACCAGGCAGTACTGCCTCTAGACTGTCTTATCCCTTAAAGCCTCTGCTCATTTTCCGATGAAGAGCAACACATCTATAATGAGAGGTTGTTAATCCAAAGGAAGGTGGGATGGGAATGAATTAGAAATTCTCTTTCCAATTGCTTTTTTTTCTATGACTTTTAAAAAAATAGAAACTTTGCTATGATTACTGAAGTTGCCTAGTTTTGTCTTTGCTTCATGAACACATATCTCACTTAAAAAATCGTTGGCAAACTAATTAACAACCTCTGTCATTGACATTTGTTATCTGGCGATGTTTGCTTTTGCCAGATAACGCTCGTCCACATTTTGCAACAAGTGCCATGGAAAAAATAATGCAATTGGAATGAAACTTTCAATTCTTCCCCCTTATTCTTGACCTGTCTTCGACGTATCGCCACCATTATTTTTTATCTATGGATAATCACTTGCGTGGAAATCAATTTATAAATGAAACAGCTATAAAAGAGGGGGTACCTCTTTTTTTTCATGGTAAAATTGAATAATTTTCTAAAAATCAGTATTTTTTATTTGCTTTTTTACTTTCTCTTATCTTTGAAGTAATGTAATCTGAAGGATAGCTATGATTTTTATCCGTTGTTAGCATTCTTCATTTTGGGTTAGTTCTAACCTGTTTTGAATTTTTCCATCGTCAGATTATAGCGTTTAAGTTTGTATGATCATGCACGACATCAGTTTTGTTTAAATGACAGAAACTTACACAATCTTAATAGCTATACCCTGACGATGCTTGAGTAAACCGAACCGATCAGAACCAACAAAATGAAGCAAGCGGACCCAGTAATCTGAAGAACTTTTTTTTTGGTCTTCTATTACTTAACCTTGTTAATTTACTTGCAGATATGTTGTATAGCCTGGCATATTTAAAAGTATCTTTAACAGGTTTCGATCGGTATTCAATGAACATTTTTTCTTTCTTGGTTGAAGCTTTAAAAAGGTATTCTTCATTAAGATTTAGCAAAAACTCAAAACAGTCCTTATATTCAGAAAATTAAGCTGAATATTAAGCTTGCATTCATGTGCAAGTCCAATTTTTTCAGCACACTCAGGCCATCTTCAGATACATTTGATTAACATTCAATTACTGAATATTCAAATGATAAAAAAATATAACAATTAAGCTTAACTTAAAAATATAAGTTATAATAATTGAAAAGACAAATACATTGGCTAAATACATTTGTAAAAAAAAAAAATAAGAAGGGAAATTGGCCTCACTTCTTAAATCTGAAGAGTAAGGTAGCTTGCTACATTTTCATTTTTTCATTACTCTAACTAATATATTGTATGTAATTGCAAAAATGTAATTGAAAATATTTTTCCCAGTTTAGTTAGATCTAGATTTAGATTTTTCACCTTCCGGTGCGCTTATATCCCGGCACTGCAGCCAACATAGGCTTATTGTGCCATCCCCGATTTTCAAGTAAGTGAACCCTCTCCTCCTAAGGAGTTTAAAGGTTTTCACCACTAGCGCGGTTTATTTATAATAATGAAACCTTGTAAATCTCTGTTACACGTATAAAAGTTGAGTTGTTTAAAAAATATCATTAGTATTTTAGCGAATTTTGGCTAAAACAATGAAATTCAATAACAAAATAGAAAATATTTTGTTAATCATTTCTTCATCAATTATCTTTACCAGAGGTTACTGGAACAAGTTAGTTAAATTTTTATAATACTTAATTGTCTTGAATCCAACCAAGAAATTGCTCTACATAATAGTGAAATTTAAATCTATATTTTATTCATTCTATACTAAAATCTCGTATGCAACATTTAGCTCTTCAGATATAAGAATTGGTTCCCTGAATTTAGTTTTTAACACAATACAAATTTACTATCTTTTCTTGAATTACAGTGACTCTAAAACATTCTAAACATAAGGTAAAGTGTTAATTTTTTTTTTTTTTTGAGCAGTGTGCTTTTTTTAATAAATAATTACACATTTTGAATAATGTTTAAAATTTCTTCTCTTTTTTTTCTTTCTTTTTTTTTTATTTTTTTTCTAATTTTTGTGAGTGAGTTTATAAGTGCAAATCACATGTGTGCAAATGTATGAAGCCGTAATACACCGGGTGTCGGATTTGGGTTTATTTTTTATAATAGTGTATCTTCTAATTATTGTTTTAACTTATATGTTTTCTAAGGAGCTCTATGAATGAATTTTGATTGCTTGTGGGTGTGCATGTGTGTGTGAATTTTTGTTTTTTGTGTTTTTTTAGGAAGATACAGCACAAATAGGCACCACTGGAATTTGATTAAAAAAGAGATTTCACGAACCGTAACGATACAATATTAATTTTAAAAAATAATAAATAGATAAAATTAAAAAAAAAATTGATTAGAAATATTGTGAGACCTTTAAGGAGAAATCAAAGTGTGAAAGAGAGATGCCAATATCTGAAACGAGTTGTAACCACAGAGGTGACCAACAAAAAATACCTACAACATGACCAGAACAAGACTACTTATTCGAGCGAGAAAGAGATTTCTTTTGAGCGAATGATAGCGATTGAGTGAACGATTTGTATATATGCATAGCCTATGTAGAGAGAGTTTTTTTTTGTTTTTTTTTTTTTTTTTTTACTCAGCTCTCTATATTGGCCCAGCTTAAAAGTTCCAGCCTTCTTCTTCTCCAGTGATGATCATCTTACCTCTGCTACATCAATGCAACGAGATACATCTACGGCCGCCAGTGTTCCAACTAATACTCAAAAAAAAAAAAAAAATCAAAACAAATCACAAAAACGGCGGTAAATCAATTTGATGATTTCTATTTTGCAGTTACTTGCACTCGTGCACGCCACCCATCATCCATGGAAACCTCACGTGCGATACCATATTTATTCAGCACAATGGATTAGTGAAAATTGGATCAGGTAAAAAAATATAACAAAAAACATCAAAACCAAAAAAAAAAAAAAGCGATCGTTGCGGTAATAAATTTAAAATCGGTAATTTAAGAAAATAGATAAAAAAAAATATTAATAATCTCACTTCCCTTATTTTTATGTGTTTTTAATTTTTCTTTTATTTTTATTTTATTATTATTTTTTAAATAATAACTTATTTTTTGTGAGTGCTGCTTATGCTTATAAACATTTTTCAAAAAAGAAATTGTTATTTAATTTTTTGTAACCATTTCTGCCTTAGCTTGAGTGGAACTATGGTATGTATACAAATGGTAATGTTGGTACAAAACAATAAAAAATAAGGAGTGAGATTGTGTTTGTACAAATGAAATAAAATAAAAAAATATAATTGAATTTTATATAACAATGTTTGTATTGTTATGTTCAGGAATAAATATGTGGGTGCAAATATGGTGGAGCGGGAGGGGAGCGTTGTGTGTTGCGTGTGTGGCCCCATCGGGTTGGCGCGAAAGGGATCGGTATCGCGATAAATTCCGCGCAAGGGTAGGTACGCCGTTCGTCCGATACACCGAAATATTGGATTATGATAGACCGTCCCAAATGATTGGGTAGGACACAGTCGGTGTAGGTTAGGGTTAAAAGGGACCTCACACGAAAACACCCGCCCACCTGCACCTATCCACCATCGCCCACTCGTCGCGTTTATATACATTTATATATATATATATATATATACATATTATATAATAATTATACGAATAATGTTTGCCATAATATATATATATAAAAAATTGAAATTATATAAGTAGCAATTTCACTTATTACGGTAGAAAGAGAGGAGAAAAGTATAATTTCATGTTTGGCATTTATATATTACAGTGGCTCCTGATACCATACATCATCATGTTAAGACGTGCCGAGAAAATATGAAAAACATGCACTTCATAGCTCCAGATTATGGAGGTAAGAGGTTTTTGTTTTTTATTAATTTTAAAGTCATTAATTAAATCAGGTTTTTAAATCACATTACAACTCATTTCAAATCTTATTCACTAAGTTCAAAGTGTTAGGGATGCATTTTATTTATTCAAATCATTTTATTTACTCTCTTAAAAGAATGTAAGTTTTAATGTGATAAAATTTCAGGAATTATGGCTTAATAGTGCCAGAAATTAATTGAACGACTCTTAATTACTTTGAATTAAAACTTTTAGCAAAAATATCAATAAAATTCCTTACTCATTCCTTATAAATAAACATTTTAGATTAGAGGGTAAAATTTGAATGTATCCCTAAATATTGGAATTTTATAAATATCTTCCTTTATCGAGTTTTCTACCAATGTTGTGTCTTATTTTTGATTCCTTCATTCTTGTTTGACAACTTTGTCCAAAATTATATCTTTCAAACAGTCGTTCAGTTAATTTGAAAATTCTTTTAAAAATCTTAGATCTTTATTATTATAACACCTAAAAGAATCCTCTTAGGTATACCCATGGAATTGTGTGAGTATGTTATGCTGTTTAAATAAATTATTGATTTTGTTGAAAACCATTGTGTTTTGAGCAAAATCCTTTAATTGAAAAAAAAGTTAAGGAATTTGCTCAAAAAATTATTAAAGCAGAATATATTAATTAATAATTAAGGCCAGTATATTAGTTATTTTCAAAATCTCAAAACTCTTTTGTTATTTGAATATTTTTATCTGCCGATGTCAAGATATAACAAAATGAGAAGAAGATCTTCCTTTATTTTAAAATAAATATTTTGCAGTTATTGCTCTAATTAAAATAAATTTCTAAGAAATTATATTTTTAAATTAATATTCTGGTATTAATTAATGTTTTTTTTTTTATTTAATTTGTTTTTTTATTTATTCTTTCATTAGAATATAAATTTGAATGAAATATGTATTTAAGATGCACTAAATTCGGCAACTAACCCTGTCCATTTAATAAAAAATACGCCATAACCATTAACACAAATACATTATGTTAATTTTACTTACTAATACAGGCTCCGAATCCTAATATCGCAGTGATGAAACTCTCATTTCTACAGGATTGTCAGAACTGATTAATCAAAATATCTTATATTCCACTCCTTAAACTATTGAATGCTAAAACAACATTGCTACATTTATAAGTAAAAACTGTATGGTATGCAATGGCAGATTTTTGTTGTACGACCGCAGTTGATCATTTTTTTAAATTAGCTATTTAGCCTGATTTTATCAATACTAGATTTTTCATCAATCCATCCATTCATCAAAAATTGGTTTTGTTTCTAATGATACTTCACCCCGTCTAATTTATTTGCTCTTATTGGGCTCCCTCAAGTGAATGTACTTCCTGCCGTCATAGAATTTCTGAAATTAGCCCCAGATTTACCAGCTTGCATTATTATATGACATTTCATGAGAACATACATTTGACACTAAATTTGTTCCTTCATGGCATGGATTAGTTTTCTGGGCTTCAAAGTGTTCGCTTAGCATCTTGAATAAAAATGAAAACTGGCAGCTAATAGCGAACTCTGATTGCGTAACAAGGCAATGGGAATCATGACGTGCTCTAACCACACGTTTCCAGCAGCCACTTTTGACATACATGTCTTTGTTTATAGAACTCACTACTTTAAAGTGCCAGACTGTTTTCTATATTTCAGTCAATCATAAGCTGAAGTGATTATTTAATCACGTTTTGCTTGGTACTTATTTCTTTATATAATTTTGTGGAATTTCATGGAATGATAAAAGGATAAGGATATATGCTAGATCTAATTGTAGTTCCCTTAGGCTTAGAGTTTGTACACAGGCTGTAGTTGTCTTAAAATATATAATATGGAATTGTTTGTGTGTGTGTTTGCTTGCATGGTGAGTTAGAGTTTGCCTATGGATATGCTAAACCCATAACATCAGTTACCTCGCAGGCCCTACGTGTGTGTAGCGTGCTCTGGGGTAAATAGATTAAAAGTATAAACGGACATGTTACTATTAAACATAATTTGCTCAATAAAGTGTTATAGGGTAGATCGACATTAGGAAATGTATAAAAAAGAGTGTATGTACAATTTCATCTTCTTTGGTATTGTGAGTGCTCTGCATATATGCGGTTCCTTTAAGTGTGAACTTTTCTAAACTTAATTTTGAAAATCTATGAGATGTTAGCTTAAAGCTAAGCACCCTTCCCTTTTTCTGCAGGAGTTCCCCTTTTTGTTACGCTGTATTTTTTTAATTATTTTATTTTATCTTGTTATATGGCTAACAAAAACAGCTTAGTAATGAATGTTGAAGTTGGCATTATCTGATTTATTCCATCAGATCCCATCATTTATTCTTTATTCATTTTTGGATGTTTCTAAAATACATCACATATCTAAATTCGAGTAGAATGGTTAAATGGTTTAACTTACTTATGTAACATGAGTATTTGTGAGCCTTAAAATTTAATCACGATGATCTTCTTAATATTTCTAATAATTGGGCATTTGAAAATATACATATTTCTTATCAAATTTATAAATACTTTTTCTTATGTTCTGTTAAGAGATAATCGTTATTTATTTGTTGAAATTTTGTTTTTATTATGCTTATATATATTTGTTTTCTTAATTACATTCAAAATAAAAAAAAAATCTTGTTATTGTACTGATTAAAGCTTTTTATTTCATTTACTTGTTTATTTAAAAAGCTTTCCCTTAAACTCTTGCATTACATTTACCATTCAGAAAGAGAGTGTATTATAATAGTTGTTCCAATTTTTTGATCCTTTAGTGCATTTAAAACCAGTTGATATATATAAAGTTCCTTTAAAAAAAACATAAAGGCTTAGAGCAAACACTTGTATCTATGAAATAATGCCTTGTTTTACTTTTTGTTAGCAATTTATTAATTTCCACATTAAAAAAAAAAAGCCATATTATTATTAAATTATTTCCAATTAATGGCAAGCCCGATAATGATGTTTATTATTTGGCGTGCTTATGTCTCTCTTGTTACATTTATTTATAAAAGCAAATTAAATCTATTCCAACTGTTTAAATCCCTTTTGTTAATTAATTAAGAATTCCTCAATAATAAAAATTGAGGAATAATTTTACACTTTATATAAAAAAGATTGCCTATTTCCCCTGAAAAATTGGTCATATATAGACTTGCGCAGAAATATACATCCAAAAGCCTGCATCAGTTTTCCAAAAGTATACATTGTTATACATTGATGTGTGGAACCTTTAAAATTCACCAAGATTTTACTGCAAGATCGCACGTGATTAACTACCATTTATACATCATCAACAGTATATAGGTAATTGATTGGAATTTAAAATTCCTATTAATTGGTGGCACAAGAATATTCAATGCTTTTTTTTTAAAAAAAATTAAATTGTAATTTTTAACAAAATAAAAGTCATCTTTCACAGTATTATCTTTTGAATAAAAAATTCAAATTAATTTTGTAAGCACTCTCATTTTTTTTATTTTCAAATCACAACCGTGAAAACTGCCTAAGGAATATTTAAAAAAAAAAAAAAAATGCATTATAACGGGAACACATAATTAACTTCAGTTGCCCACTTGAAGATGAATTCAAACTTCAACTTCAGGTAACTGAAATTATAAAAAGTAACATCTGACCACATTTTGTCTGTGTTTATAGCGAATTGACAAATTATGTGTTTTATTTCATTGATTGTAGCATTATTAATTTATTGATATACATATTCAGAAAGGCTGATTTTTTTTTTTTTTTATGAGCGTCCCTTTGTTCCTTTAATTTTTGTTAGATGATTATGCCTTTATGCCTTTTTTTATTCAAGGTATGAATGCATTATTATTTTTTTTTTTTTTAATCACATCATTTTGTTTCACATTACATTTCCAGAAGGAAATTCTTTGACAAAAGTGCACTTTTGCAAAAGTGAAACATAGTGAGTTCAGTTAAATTTTCATCAACATAGGTTTTTCTTTGTTATAAAATTTGTTCAATCTAGATGGATTATTCCATTTGTAGAAGAAGTAACCTCCTCTATAGTGCCACAACAGATCCATGGGGGTGGCATGGGTGGCGTAGGATTGAGTAGCCAACCCCCTACAGAACCACCACCTCTATATTTGTTAAACTCTTGCAAAAATTATTCATTATTGTTCTGTTGCCATCATCTAACTACTGAGATCTTGCTTTGCTTAGAGATGTCTCTTTATCTCCTTCTATATAAATATGTTATTAAATCCAATAAAGAGTATTTTATTGGTTACAACATTTTATTTTTCTCAAATATTAAGCATATCGAAATTTATAGAGAAACTTTAAAAATAAATATGTTTGGTATCTATTGGATAAATTCCTAGATTGTCCTCTGTCCATTTTTAAATTATTCCATTGTGTTTTCAGAACTAAATAACAATATTGCAAAAATTATTCATTATTCATCATTTATGCAATTCTAATTTACCTGAATAGAGTTGCGGTAGTTTGTTGTACTTGTGACCGGCAATTAACTGATGCCAATCTAAGTGTGTTTAAAAACATTTTAACATCTCCTGATACCTATTTACGCGGGACTTCCTAGCAGATAATTTTCCCTGTTAGCTGCTGTTACTTCCAGTTATTTTTCCAGCAACGTTTTTGCACTTTACTATTATTAGAAATCAGAGACATTTTCCGTGGTAGCTTGCTTCATTTTGTGGTCATCGACCGGTTTCGGGCGTTCGCCCATCTTCAGGATGCGTTTTTCAGAGAGTGTGACAATACAGACTTGCACAGAGCAAATTCAGTTTACACACTACATTGATGTGTGGAACCTTTAAAATTCACCAAGATTTTACTGCAAGATTAACTACCATTTATACATCATCAGCAGTACATAGGTAATTGATTTGAATTTAAAATTCCTATTATTTGGTGGCACAAGAATATTCAATACTTTTTTTTAAATTAAATTATTTCGGGAGAATGTGTAAACTGAATTTGCTCTGTGCAAGTCTGTGTTGTCACTCTGTCTGAAAAACGCTTCCTGAAGATGGGCGAACGCCCGAAACCGGTCGATGACCACAAAATGAAGCAGGCTACCACGGAAAATGTCTCTGATGTTTTCCAGCTCTGCGGAAACAATCACCACAACAACTATTATTAGAAAATCCTAGAAATGAGTTTGGTACAATTCAAACGAGTTTGTCACCCGAGAAAATCATATTTACCCAGATTGTGGTGATTTAAGTAAAGATTTGTATTTGCAGAGGATATAATCTGCTTCAATTTTTGTGATCCCCTTCATCCTTCAAACAATCATAAATATAGGTTATTAATTAATTGTGTTAAGGGATAATAGTCATTCTTTCATTTAGTAGATTTTTGCTATAATTACCACAGCCTTTTTATAACGTTGTCAAAATTACAGAACAATTCGCTATAATCATTTATTATTCATTAATTATATAACTTTTAACAGGTTAGAATAGAATAATAACCACATTTTTTTTTTTTAATTTGTGATTGCGTGAAATTGAACTTATTTGGCATAAAAAAAAAAAAAAAGAGTCCAAACTACTGATTTAGAAATAAACTTTATAAAAAAAACCGGTTCTTATTCTATTCAGTTAATCTCCTAAAATCTTGTTTCTATTTTTTATCATTAATTTTCAATTTAAATTATATATTAAAAAAAATGTGGTAATTTTTTTTCATATATTAGTTTAATTTTTAAGTTTTATTTCTGCTATTGCCTTGTGTGGGCTGATATTTTGCATTGGATTTTTTTTTTTTAATAAACATAAAAAGAAGAATTTTCCATTTTTAGTAAAAAACTAAAAAAAAAAAAACAATAAAATACTTTCAAATTTGATTCAATTAATTATCAAATTAAATAAATTAAGAATAATTCAATCACATATGGCAGTAGTTGAGATATTTTATTTCATTTTCTATTTTTTTACTATAGCACAACTTAATTTTCCTCAGAGGTTCAGATAAATTTGTAATTGTATTGTCAGTTTGTATGATTTGTCTAAATCAGAATACATTTATACTTGATTGTTAATTAGTTTCTCTTGAAACTTTCGTAAATGATGTTATAATATAAGTAATTTTTCTTATATTATTGTAATTATTAGAAAAAAGTTTACTTAACAACATTGCCAACAAATTAGTATTTTATTTTTCAGATTTATTTGAACCTTTCTGTTTAGTTTTTTTCTTTTCTTTTTTGTTTTTCGTTCCAATAAATAATTAATAAGAATAATACTTAATTTTTATACTATGTTATATATTACTTGTGAAAAAGTTTGTATTTTCTAATGATTTTTATCATTGTGATTTCAGCGAACCCGACTCCAGCTGTAGATATGTATTCATTTGGTATGTGTGCCCTGGAGATGGCTGCATTAGAAATACAAGGAAATGGTGATTCAGGTACACTTGTGACTGAGGAACATATACGTAGAACAATAGATAGTTTGGATGATCCTGGCCAAAAAGATTTAATAAGAAAATGTTTAGCTAGGGATGGTGAGAAAAGGCCATCTGCACAGGAATTATTATTCCATCCTCTCCTATTTGAAGTACATTCATTGAAACTTCTAGCCGCAGACGCTTATGTTAATATGTTCGGTATGTAAATTTTACTTTTAACATAGACTTTTTTTTTTTAATGAAAAAAATTTCAAATGATTGCTTACGAAATGGTTGCTGCCACAATTTTAATTAATGTGTCTTATTAATTATTATACTTGTCATATTACCCAACTCATCCGCTTTCATTTTTTTTTTTTATCACCTTGACAAGCTTTATTTTGCAAACTGACTGGATATACTTAATAACATATAATCAATTGAACCCCCCTTACTCGATCAATTTTAAAGTATTCTTGAAACTATGTTTTAAAAATAAATGTACTTAATCTTTATTGTTTCCCTCAATGGTATAATTAACAAAGTTAAAAATTGGTGTTTTTTTTTTTCGATAAATTTATTTCCAAAAAAATTAATTAAAAAAAAAAATATATAAATAGGAAGCAATCATATTTTTTCCATTTAAAATTAAAGTAGTGGAAGAATTTAATAACGCTCCACAATAAAAGATATTTTGTTGGTATTTTTTTTTTATTCTTTGAATAATTTGAACTAAACAGTATTTTTTTCTGTTATAATTTATTGTTATTTTATATTGCTTTAATAAAGCGTTCATTAAGTTATATCTGTCTATACATAAAAAGTAAACATAAAACAAATCTGGCACTTTATCCAGCTTAGCTTTTTCTTCTTTTTTTTCTTTCTTTACTCATCCGTTCTTGGAAGTGAAGAAGCAGTTGTAAGTTTTCATTATTCAAAGTTTTAAGCTCAGAACACCCCCTTTTTATTAGGAAAATGGTATACTGTATTTCGTTTCTTAAATATAGCTTTAAATAGTGAACGATTCCACATTGTTTTATCCACTGATACTAAAAATGGGCAATGTCTCGACATAATAATAGTTGTTTTTTTTTTTTTTAAATAGATAGAAATAAATTCCTCTTTCAAGCACAATTTTGACTCTCTCGATTCCTTCTCTTCTTGTCCCTTTTGTTGCCTGCCCTCCTCTTTATTTTTAGATTAACATGGAAAATTGTATTCCTTTGTTTAGATTCTCAGTTCAGTTTGCTAAGAATTAAAAAATAATTTGGTTCAAATTACCTTCTAATTATCATTCTAACTTTTTACCTTATTTGGGCAACATAATGCCCTTCCCATGTTTTTCCTTTAAAAAAAAAAAAGGGAATTTTTGGTTGCGATAGCTGGAAAGAATATTTTTCTGTCCATATTAGTAACACACTAATTTTGGATTTAGACTGACATTGTTTATGATTAAGTTTATTTTATTTTTAGTTTTTTTTTTTTTATAAATGTAGATTTTTTTTTTCATTTTTGAAAACATAATTTAAAATTTAAAAACAAAATTTGAAAACATTAACAGAAGATTAAAAAACATATAAATGATTAAAAATTAGAATCCTTCCGATTTAAATATAACGACGTTTAAAAGGATAGTAAAATAAATCAAAGTTAAAAAAAAAAATTATATATCTAGCTATATTACAAGACTTGATTTAATGAGATGAATACTCTATATGAGAGAAACGATTTAAAAATAACTCCTTCAACTCAACAAAGAAATGTTTGCGCACGCTTAATAAGCCCAAGAGTTAACAAATCGTTTCTTTTTTAGTAGTAGTAGGGGGGGTTTTAAAGAAGTATGTTACCACAACAATTATTGAAATATACTACATCTCAAATTTATACCTGTGCAATTTATATAATTTTGTTCGTTGTTGCCGCCATAAATACTATTGCACAATATTTTGTTATTATGTGTGAGTTTTTTTTTAATCTCTTTTGTGTTTAAATTTATTTTATATATTTTATTCTAATGATTGTGTTTTATTAATTTATAACTATATTAATCGAGTTTAATTGGGTTTTCACTAAATACTTGTGAATACTCATTAAAAACAAAACAAAAACCTGCTAATCCTTTTATTATTTCAAAATAATCAGTTTGCTTTGCAATTTATTCATATAACTCAATATAAATCTATATTCACCATTAATTCCTTATCAATTTCTTCTTCAAAAAGAAGAAAGAAAAAAAACTCCTGTCACATGACTGAAGTCTAGTTAGTCCAAACCGCGAACACACGCACACAAAACTTAGTCCCACTGAATGTACCCAAACCACCCCACATGACCTCATAACCAATATGTCATTTACGTTACTATTTATATAAACTCATCAGCCAGTTCTTTATATTTAAAAAAAAAAAAAAAAAAAAAAATCAACTAAATTATATTCCCGTTTATTTACATTTATTGATATTATAAATTATTGAGTACATTTTTTTAAACTAAACTTAAACGTTCACAGATAATACAAGATGGATAAGTAATTTTTGCTTAAATTGTTTAAAGAATTTTGTTAATATACATTGCAGATTTTATGAACATCAAACTAAATAGAGTGTTTTGTTTTATTTTTATTTTTTTCATTTCATGAGTGGTCAGAGTAAGACGTTCTAGAAGTTTTTTTTTTTTTGTTATTGTTTAATTGAATCCAATTCTGAGAATTATATTATTATTTTATTGGCAGCCAACTTTTATGAACAGTGTATCTTTCCATAATGCCACTAATTCATTCTCACTATTGCTGCTAATGATTTTAGTTTCATTCATCTTGCAGAATTTTGTATATAATTACATAAAGAGTACATTAAACAACTAAAAAGATATAGGAGATATTTTTTTTATCTGCTCTGTTAAACTGTTTTGATAAATATTTTATACTTTAACTATTTTCAATAATATATGTTTGTATTTGATTAACACGGGAAATAGTGTTGAATCTTTGATTTCCTAACGTTAAGTATTTTACTATTATTGTCACTGTTTGATTGCTTACAATAAAAAAAGTGGCTGTCAAGAATGATTTTTATGAGCTATCATATTTCTTTGTTGGCCGTTGGGTTTTGATATTTAAAAAGTTTTTGATGGCTTTTCAGCTTACTGCAGATAGGGTATAAAAAAATATATATAATATATTCATAAAGAATAATAAAAGCACTATTATTATTTTATTTTTTTTTGTAATTAATATATGATTTAGTTTGTTGGTTGTTCCAAAGTGAAAATCTCTTAAACTGATGATGGGCTAAGTTTTACTTGTTCAGCATTTTTTTTTTCTTGAAATCTGTTTTATAACAGACATCTGTATATAAATGTTTTATTATTATTATTTTTTTTTTTTTGTTACAATTAATTTTTATTATATTATTATAATTTTTTATAATTATTATCATTTGTCAAAATGTGTCAAAATTATTGATATTTTTTTTCATGGTTTGAGTTCGCTGTAGACATCTTTTTTTTTATTTTCTCCATGGAATAATCCTAGTTCAGCTGTGCACAGTATTTGTATCATATTTTCGAAATTAAAATTTAACAGGAAATATGTGTTTTGAATGTGTATGTATTTTTTGAGTGTGTGTGTATGTACAATCGTGATTTTTTTCATTTCTGTTTCCGTCAATGTCGATTACCTTAGAGTTTTCATTGATTTTTTTTTTTCAGATTTTCTTGAAAACGATTTTGTTTTTTTGTGTTACCCATTAATAGGTGTCATTTTATTTAAAATGATTTTTCCAAAAAAAATTTATTTTCGAGATCTTCTGGGGAGGGTATTGGGACTTCACACTACAGTGCCCTTATAAAGCGAATGGTTATACATATGTGTTAACCAAATATATCTCAAAAACGTGAATTTGCGTCCAAAGTGATGTTCCATTTAAGTAGGCCCACCGCAACTGGCCACGAAAAGTTTCTGTCAAATATTTTTCGCATTTTTCTTTGACATTCGCATATTTACATTAACATTTTTCTAGTAAATTTTAGTTTTCAAGCTTTCCTCCAAAAAAAAATGTACGATTTAGTACAATGTAAATTTTTACCACCTAAATAATTTTGAAGTGCATTAAAAAGCACGAATTTCTTTTTAACTTGGAATGGTATCACTTTTGTTTGTAGGATTGTTTAAGGAAAATTGAGAAAGTTTCTGAGGTATCTGCTAGTTATGTTTAACTTTAATCTGCCGTTGCAAGCTTCCTGGTAGTAAGAGAAGGGGTGCTGCCTTTACAGTGTCGTCATATGCAGTTAAAATATGCCCAAAAATCTGATTCATATATATTACCTATATTTATGTGAAATATAAATTTATACTGTTAATAGCAACTCAATGTTTGAAGAAAATTTGTCAGTTAGAATTGTATATAATAGTATATTGTATGTACAATAATAGTATATTGTATTGTAATAGTAGTAAAAATGGAGGAAGGGATTAGCTCAGTGGTAGCGCGCTGGACTAGCAACGCGAAGTTCCCGGGTTCGAGTCCAGCATTGCTGCTCTTAGATTTTCTCTTCCCCGTAGCCTCTTAAGCTCGCTACCTAGTGATGGACAGGGTTGTCTGTAACGAGAGAACACTGTCCAGTGGCCGTTAGTTGAAGGTTTCGATCTTTGGGACAGCTATATGAGCCCAGAGGCGCTTTACATAGGGCTTGATCCCTCCTCACGACAAAAATAATAAATAGTAGCAGCAGGAAGTCCTTAGTGTGTTTCACAGTTTTTTTATTTCTTAATGGACGCTTTATTTATTAACATTATTTTTATACTTAATTCCGGCAATATTTTGCATAATTTATGCTGATATTTTTTTTTTTTGTTTTGTTTAAACTTTAGCTAATACTTCCGAGACGATAACAGATGAAATTGTACAGAGAATGTTTTCCGGTGATACTGTATTAGCGGAAATTAGGCATCCTGACCAGCCACCAATACAGTATAGGATGTCAGATACTGCTGTTACGGAGAAATTAGAAAAATTCGTAGAAGATGTTAAGTACGTAAAAAAAAAATATATATTAAATATTCTTTTAGAATTGACTCTAATCTGTTTCCCATTTTTATAATAATTTAAAAAAAAGTTTTTACACCCATTTTTTTTATGTATTTTGAAATAGATTCGGCATATATCCTCTCACAGCATATAAACAAAGACCAGCAAAACCTCGTCCCGCTACACCGGAAATGACTGAATCTGTAAAATCAGCAAGTCCAGAGCCGGTAGATGTTGAGGCTAGAAGGGTTGTTAATATGATGTGCAACGTTAAACCGAAAGAACAAAGTTGTGACCTAATGGTATTATATTATTTTTTTGTTTCTTTAAATTTTTCACTCTTTAAAAAGGTTTGTTTATTAATTTTGTTTTTAATGATAAACATTATATATATATTAAATTAAATTATTTATTTTACAGATGACTATATTATTAAGAATGGATGATAAAATGAACAGACAGTTGACCTGTCATGTGTCTGAGATAGACAACTCACTTGTGCTGGCACAAGAACTAGTCTACTTTGGATTTATCAATGAGGTATGTTGTTTTTTATTTATACTTATAATTGTGCTAGCCTTTATGTTGAAATAAATGTCACTCGCGTCACCAAGTCTTGATTTTAAGGGAACTTCTGTAGTTTTTTTTGTGAACTTTAAAACATTTTCTGTGTTAAAAGAAGATGCATGCATTGAAAATAAATTTTATGTCACAGCATATTGAGTTTTGGTGTTTTGCTCTTTTGATTGTTTATTTAATTTTTACTCGCCTTGAAACAGTGTATTCTAAACAATGTAAAGAAGCAAATCGTTCCTCAAACGGAAATAGTCCGAATTGGGCCCTTTACCTTTTTTTAGACCATAATTTACCATGAAGGTGTAAAACAAACATTTAATGCAAAAATTATAAATTTTATTTTGTCCAGGTTATCAATTCTAACAATGTCATTTTGTTTTGTGTTTTCAAATACAGGCTGACAAAGATAAAATCTCCTTATTAATAGAAGAGACATTGCATACAGGTAATATGGCAAGAAGTCAACAACAAGCGGCCGCTGCAGCAGCCGTGGCAGCAGCAGCTACACAACAAATGGCCACCACTGGTACAGTAATGGCACCGCCTCCAACTACCACTGGTATTGGCGGCGGCGGCAGTGGTGGTAATATAGTTGGTGGTAGTGGTGGTGGGGGCGGCGGCACAGGAACTTGTGCCACACAGGCCCATCTACCGCCACATTCGCCGGCTCCTCCTGTCCAAACTACCAGTTAGTCCGTCATGTTAAAAAGTGCGGCCGGCCCTTCCCCTCCACCACCACCTTCATTCATTATCATCAATAATAATAATAATGTTAACTATATCTCATTTATGTTTGTATTTTTCACATACATATATATTTGTACATTGTTATAATTAAAATAAAACATTTATATATTTATTAAACTTTTTTTATACATAGTTGAGAAGAAGAAAAAGAAAAAAAGTAAAAATTGAATTTTTTCTTTTATGAAAGAAAAAAAAAAAAAATTAGAGGGCTTTTTTTGTAAAGAATTATAATAAATAATATATAATAATATTTCGAATGAAGATTTTTTAGTAAAAGCAAAATATAGATTTCCATATTTTCTTTTCTTTTTTTTGTTTGTTTGTTTCTTTTTGTTTTGTGTGTCTTTTTAAACGCCGAGAAAATTTGTAAATGTGCATAGTGGGATAATTAGGGAATTTTGTTATTAATAATAAAAATAACAAATTAAAATACTACATAATATATATGTATAAAAAATATAATAAAACCATTAATCTCAATATTTATTAGGAAATAAAGTAATAATAATATTCAATCTACCTTTTTATCTGAATATTTTTGTAAAAAAATAAATAAATAAATAAAAGAAAGAAAGAAAAAAAAAATTACAAAATATTTTTCTTAAAAAAAATTCTTTGAAATGTGTTCAATATAAGAAAAATAGTTTCCAAGATTGTTTTTTTTTTTTTTTAAATTTAATGAATTAATATTTAAAAAAAAAAATATATTATTTTCAAAACAAAAATTGTTATTTAAACGTTTTCAATTGTATTTTCAGATCTCTTATTTAATGTATTTTTGAAAATAATTTCTATTTTTTTTTTGTATTTGAAAGAAAAAAAACTGTAATTCCCTAAATGCATATAAAAATCTGCTATAAATTATGATTTTTTTTTTTTTTTATTACATTCCTTTATAAATTTCGTTAAATAAATAATATAAAGAACTAAAAATAATAATAATATTGCTATTTATTTAATATTATAATAAAATAAAATAAAATAAATTGAAATAAATACAGCAATTATTAAAAGGATGGAAGGATAAAAACGCATTCCACCAAATAATTTTTTTTCTTCTTTTTTTCCCTCCTTATTAATAAAGACTCGAAAATTTAACGATTCGAACTTTTTTTTTTTTTTTTTTTTTTTTAGGTAAAATTATTAGTTATTTTTTCAATTATATATTTATATATTTTGTATAATATATTTTGAGTAGTTTTTGTCCCAACTTGGAGACTAAATAAGTAAAATAAAAAAAGAAAGAAGAGGGGGAACTATATAATTATGTATAATGCATTGTTCATAATTTGTGGGGAACTGAAAAATAAAGCCCTCTTTAGTAGTAGGTAATACTGAATATTTTAATATAGATTTTTTTTTTTTTTTTTTAGATCAAGAATATTTTTTGTTTGTCTTTTTAATAGCTCTTAAATTATATATTTCAGCATTTGTTTTATTATTTGATAAAAGATAAAGACCTTAATTGATTTAAATAATAAAACAATTAAGTTGGCCAAACTTTGTTAATCTTAATAAATAAAAACTTAATGGTGTTCTTGATCTAGTGAAAGAATAAATTTGCATTCAATATATTGTAATTTGCTTTCTTTATATCCATGAATTTCATTTTTTAAAGAAACCGTTAAAACAATAATTGTTCCTCAGATCTCTCCTCTTTTGTTAATAATGTTTCATAATAATTAGTAAGAACAAAGTCTTTATCTTTTAAAATGAGAAGAAAAATAAAAAGGAAAAAGTGGATTTTGTTCCTATTATATTGGGATATACAATTTATTTACTATTTAGTTTATATTGTATATAATTTATTTTACTATGTATTTTTTGTCCTTTTGGTTTTAACCATTTGAACAGCTTTAAAAAAAAAAAATATAGTGCTAAATTTGAAATCAATTAACTCCAAAAAAAATTTTTTTTTTTGGAAAAAGTGTGACCATTGTAGGATTATATTTGAAAACGTTGAATAAAATACAATTGGGAAAATACAAAGATTAAAAAAAAAAGAAGCCCTGTTTAAAAATGTGATAAAATTAATAATTTTATTTTTTTAAAACGCCAATAATAATAATAAAAAAAGAAAAAGAAAAAAAAAAATTCAGAATCGTTATCCTAAATCTTCTTCCCAAAAAAAAAAAAAGAAAACATAATATTTTTACAAATATTTGAAAAAAATAAAATCAATAATAATGATCTTTTAAAAATCCCTGTTTATTTTTTGAATATTAATGACCGACCATATCTTCATGCTCATTGAATGTTTTTATATTAATCTAATACTTACAACTGAGCACTTAATTTTTTCTCATTATGCGTTAGTGCTTACATTTTAAGGTTTATTACTGTAATGATTTTCAAACCTTTTCCCCCCTATCCCCAATAAGCGTGCCATGTTTTGTTGGTTTAAAAAACAGATTTATATTCTCTATTAAAAAAAAAAAAAGAAAAGAAGAAAAATAATATTTATTCATAATCTTTTATTAAATTTTTTTTTTTTTTTTCTTCTTATTAGTTGACAGAAGATAATCGTAAATATTAAGTTAAACAAACACATAACCTATTGGACAAAGTAAATTAATTATAAACTTGAAATAATTAATTATACAAACAAAAAAAATAAGCATCAATATTATTTTATTTTTTTCTTCATTTCTTCTTTATAATTTTTTGTAATCAAGCTCTTACAAAATATTTTCGAGTACTTGTGCCCTGTATTAAGTAGCCTACTACTTTTATTATTATTATTATTATTATTATTGCTGATTGTATTCAAAGTTCATCCACGTCAGAATAATTTAGCAAGATGGTCGTCAAAGGGTCAAAGCAAAGGGAAGCTTAGGGTCAGTACACTGGATTTATCTATATTTTTAAGAGTCATGACATATAAAAGCCATTAAAGGATAACCGCCCCGCCCCCCTCTTGCACTTTTTTATAACAATATTAATATAAAACAAAAAAATTAAACACATATAAACTTCATAAATAATTGCACATATTTATAATATTTTGAAAAATAAAAATGTATAACAATGTTTACAACATATTTACATGTTTAAATATGTGACTTTTTTTTTATTTTATTTTCCTCATATTTATATTACACACTTTTACCTTCATTTTTTTTTTTTTTTTATTTGTCTGGTCCCCCATACATAGTACCCCGAAGAAATGGGTAGGTCCTAGTGTTGTAGAACATGTTCAGTATTTGAAGTATTTAAATCAGAATATGCATTCGTGTTATATGGCTAAAACAGGAAATATCAAATAAAAAGAAAAGTTAACATAATTATGTTCTCATTTAATGCCTTGCCAAACTAATCTTATGATGGATTAATATTTGAAATTAATCAAATATAAATAAAAAAAAAACTAGATATCGTTCACTATTGGGGTGCCCCCCCCCCCAAAAGATATGTTAAATATATAATAAATCACGTAATTTTGAAAAAAAACAAGCAAACAGCGAAGTGTCAGCCCCATTTGTATAGACTTCCCATGTATTTAAAAAAAAAAAAAAAAAAAAATTGTTTTATTGTATATTTGAGCAATTGTTTATATATTTAAGGCTCGTCCTCTTTTTAATTTTTGTTTTTCTTGTCTTTTTTTTTTTTTTAGTCATAATTCTAGATTTTTGTAAACAAAAAAATAATAATTTTTAAAAATTTAAAAAAGAATAATGAAAAACAAAAAAAAAATAGCATTTACTTTTGCAATTCTTTATAAAAAGAAAAAAAAAGTAGAATTAGTAAAATTATTTTCTCCACAAAAATTGTAATAAAATTCTTAATTCGTTAGAAATATGTGGGCCTTGTAAATAGTAATAGTTTGAAATAGTAATTTAACTCCTCCACTATTACTGCCGTCATTAAACAAAAAAATTAAAAAATAAACCCATTCCAGTTTAAAAAAAAAATACTATTTTCAATTAAAAAAAAAAAAATTAACTGATTGAATTACGTTCCTTAGTAAATATATATAATATGATAAAACATGAATACTCGGACGCCGGTTTTTTTTGTAATTTTTTTTTTTTTTTGATCAGAATTATATAAATTATGATCAAATCAGTATTGCTCACTTGCACTATTTGCTTAAAAATTATAATATAAATAAATAAAAAGAAAATTTAAAAAAAAAGAAGATTTTTCTAAGTAAATTGTAATTTTTTAGCGTAATGCTTTTCTTTTTTTTTTGAGTTGGTGTATTTTAATAATAAATTGAAATAAATAATTTGTAAAAATAAGTATAAAAAAAATAAAAAATAAAAAAAATTGATTAGGTCGTGGTAAAATTACATTCAGGAGTAAATAAAATGACTTTGAAAAAAAAAAATTAAATAAATAAATAAAATGAAATTGACTGATTATGCGCTGCGATAAAGCTGAAGGCTGTTATTTACATTATGATTATGATTATTATTATTATTACTACTACTACATTATATTATATTGTAATTAGTTATTATTAATAGCTAAGTGAATTTAGATTGTAAAAATGAAAAAAATAATAATAATAATGAAAAATACTGCAATTAGTCACACTTCGATTTACTGCAACCAAATAATAATAATGATGATAAAGAGGATCATATCATAGCAATATCGATTTTTAATTTTATTTTAATTTTTAACAATTTTTTTTTTTTTTTGTATCCACAAGAAGAATTTCAGGAAATTAAAAATAAATAAATAAACTGTATTTCGACCTAAATGAGATGAATAAAAAAAAAAAATGTGAAGGGAAGAGAATTGCAATAGAAATATTTTGCAGATTTTCGTTAATATATTTATAGAAAACATTGACAAAACAAAAAAAAAATATGTAGCCGTCTGCTTTTGTATTATAGATGCACTAAGTGATGAGAAAAAACAAGCTTCATGCAACCATTTTTTAAAAGCTTTTCTAGCCCAAATCTTACAATTTTTCTGGAGCTTTTGATATAAGAACAAGTTTATAAAACATTATTTCTATTCTGTTACTTATATTTTTAATTTTATAAAGCATAAAAAAAAAAGAATGTGCTTTAAAATAGAATTTAATGTAATAATTATTAGACAAGTGTTAGTTAAAAAAAAAAAAAAAATATATATATTAAAGACTAACAAAAAAAAAATTGTGTTCATTTAATTATTACAATTTAATTTATTTATTGTAAATTTCATACTAACTAATTTTTAAACAAAATAAATAATTTATATTTATTTCATGGACTTTGCTAAATGGAAATCTGATTGATATAATTTTTTTTTTTTTATTAATAATTAGGTTTTATAAAACTGAAGCCATATTGTTTACATTATGTAATCTAATTGTAATCCAAAGCACATATTCAAATGGAAAAAAAGTAAAAAATAAAGCCTTCTCTTCCCTAGAAAATAAATCAAATTTGTGAAAGGACTGTGAAACAAATAAATAAACAATTCCTATTTCTATTATTCGTTTTAATTCAACCTTAGTTTGATAAAAAATTATTATCAGAGACATTTTCCGTGGAGGTCTGCTTCATTTTGTGGTCATCGACCGGTTTCGGGCGTTCGCCCATCTTCGGGATGCGTGTGTGAAAACTAAGTTTGCTCTGTGCAAGTCTGTGTTGTCACACTGTCTGAAAAAACGCATCCTGAAGATGGGCGAACGCCCGAAACTGGTCGATGACCACAAAATGAAGCAGGCTACCACGGAAAATGTCTCCGATGCTTTCCAGCTCTGCGGAACCAACCGCCACAACAAAAAATTATTATGTTATAGATAAATTTCTATAAACAATTAAAAATATAAGATTTGTTTTCCCCATGCTAGGCTACTTCATTTTGTTTCGTATGGTCATCTTTCTTCAGGATATCTATGTATAAACTGTTTGATCCCATGAGTAGTTTAAAACACTCAATTGTGTAAGCCAATAATATCGCACTTAAACTTTGTCAGCAAGTCATCGGCTACTTGTAATTTCTCTTCCATTAATGGAAAATTCATTTTGAAGAATTATAAGAGGCGCTTAAAAAGTTAAATTAAGAAGTTAATGGGAGACCACTTATGTGCTGTGCTGCTAAAGCGACCAGTGGTGGTATCTGAGAGAAGAATAGAAACCTGTACTTCGTAAAAAGCAGTTCCATTTAGTACTGGGTTAACCCAACACACTTTCAGGGATGTGGTTGAATGTAAAAACCGCGCAACTTAACTCTACAGATAGATACAGATACTTCGATTCTGTAGTAACACAGGCCCTAACTCCTCCAAAGCTGGTCAACTCAGAAGCCTAGCTGTTAGTGTTAAGTATAGGTTTGAGTGTGTACTCTCGACTTATTTATTCGATTTTATTTTAAGGTTTGAGTGTGTACTCTGACTTATTTATTTGATTTTATTTTAAGTATTTATTGGTTGTAAACTGTTACAGTTTGAGCAAGGGTTGGACTGATACACATAGAATACTAGAGCATTTAGAATGCTAGAAACAAAAAGTAAGACAATACAAAACACTGAGAAAAAAGAATAAAAATAAAAATATATACCATAAACATATTAATAAAAAGGACCTAAACTCTTAAAAACATAATTATCAGTGAATTCAAAATAAATTAAACACTTTATAGAAAAATAGGTTCGCTTACTTGTAAACTGAATAATAATAAAAATAATAGAAAATAACTTAAAATTACATTTTGCTGAATAAAAATTATGCGCCTAGGATATGATGTAAATCCATCTAACAAGAGAGGTAGAAGAATTTAAGTTAAAAAACAATGTTTCCTTATTTTTGATCTTTTAAGACTAGTTAATGCTCTGAACTGCAAAGAACTAATTACAAAATAATAAATACTTTTTTTAATTTAGTTATATCAACTTCTGTTAAAAGATTCTCTAACTTGGTCTCTTGACTGTAGGGGTCATATATCTTATCTGTCAAGTTACCTTTTTCATTGCTGCACTGATTTAGAGCAATTTAAAAGAAAATGTTGGATGTTATCAATTTCCCTTTAAAAATTTATATATGTGCCCATTCCAAACTATTCTACTATACTTCGTCCCCATCAAACGTAATTGCGATCATAGACACATCAAGCACGCGATCGCAGAGTCTCTTAGGGCTCTTGATTATACCTGCTTTGAGGAAGTGTACGCTGTTGATGATGAGGGCTCTGCGCGATATGCAGATATCGGTATAGACCCGAATATATTGCCGAGGCTAACGGAGGAGATTGTTATAGACTCTCTAGCCATCATTAACCACCACATCTACAGTTAGACTTTGCGCACACACGTCTGTTGTCGAAAAGTGGAAAACAATAACAAAACAAAATTATCTGTTTCATGATTTAATCTGTGTAATAATGTATTGTTTCCTCTTTCTTTGTTTATGTCAGTTCGATTGATTGGTAAGCTGTGTGTTAGCAACTTGACATTGTCGAGCAGCCCTACTGACAATTCTTTACGAATAAAGTGTTTCTCTCTCTCTACATGGAAATGACAATCGTAAGAAATATGTGGATTCATCCAAACCTAAAGAGGATATTTTTTTTTTAATAATCGCCAAAAGAGGAATTGATTACCGATCTACGTTCGTGGACAACGATTAACAACTTGAGTGAATCAAACTTTTCTTATTCCTTTTAAATAATCAACACTTTGTGCGTCTCAGATGACCTGAGCTCCGATAGTACAGAGAGTAAGCCTTAAAGTTGCGGCCCAATCATAAAGAATATTTGCATTATTTATATGAACAACGAGAGGATTTTAATAGATTCATATAAGATTATCATCAATTAGGCAATGCTATAATTTTAATCCAATAACCCAAAATCTTTTTATATTTTGGGTTTTAAATGTAACTGATTGGTCGCCAATTCATAAAACTGTCCAGAGTGTTACGAGGTACCTGTAACACTGTTATTTTTCCATTAGCCTGCAATATGGCAGGACCCAGATTTCAGAATGATAAAGAAGTAATACGTCTGAAATTAGACTAATAAATAAGTAAATTTTACTTTTCCATTGGTTTGTTTAAAAATTGTTTAATATTTGGCAGCGTTACATACCTTTTTTTATAGAGTAAGTAATTTGCCGCTCTTCTAAATTTAGCAGAACTAGAAAAGGGTACGGCCAAATATGTTAAATTAGAAGCAGTCCGAACCTGTTTACCTTAAAAAGTTAAACAGCCAATTTTAGGCAGTTTACCAGCTTTTTGGAAAAGATGACTACTGTTTTTCCAACATTCACAGTTAGGGAGGCCAGCTTCAATACTCAGCGAGAATTCGTAGCTTGCATTGCCCATCTCTCCTCGAGTAAGCTGTGATTGCAACATCATCTGCAAACATGATTTCTAATAATAACTCATTGTTCTCATTTACAGCTATACCATGAGCTTCTTTTTCAGTAAAAAACTTGACTACATGGTTCAAGAATAAGTTAAACAATAAGGGACTCAATTTTTCGCCTTGTAATATCCCTTGGGTGATTACAATAATGTCCCGAGATAAACCGGAACTGTCCTCAATATTCATCACACCATCCTCATAGAGTTGTTTTACATTTCTTATATATTTTGGGCTAATCCATATATCGAACAGTTTTTGCCATAATAAATGATGAGTGATACTGTCGAATGATCTACTAAAATCGACGAAAACACAAAAAGTCGCCTCTTGTTGTACCCTTAATGGTAGATTAATAGCAGAGGACAATGTGAAAATTGTGTCGACTCAACTTTTATTAGTTCGATATCCGAACTGCTTCTTCGGAAACAAATTATTTAGTTCGCACCAATGATGAAAGCCTTTGATTTAAAAGTATGGGTAAATAATTCAGTTGTTATTAAGAAGCGCAATACCTCTATAGTTTTCAAAATTTTCTGGGTCTCCAATTTGAAATAACATTTTCATTATTAACGTAGCCCCCAATTCGGAGGTATCTTTTCCTCAGTCCAAAATCTATTGAAAATATTTAACAAGTAATGGTGCCACGGGGGTGAGAGACATTTAAAATATTCATTAATTACAAGATCTCGACCGGGGGCTTTACATTTTTACAGCTACTAATACAATCCAATTAATTCCTCCATAGTAGTCAGAATCTAGGGCAAGGCCATGGTTACTTTCTTTACAAGGGATAGATCCGATAGGACAGGGGCGGTAAAGTATTATTATAAAATTCTTCCCAATTTGATATACATACAAATATTATTGCATGGTCTCCTAAATAAACGAACAATTCTCCAAAAATTAGCTGAATCTTTAATATCGCCAAATATTTTGTTTAAATTGTCTTGGTATGTTTTTTTAGAAATGGTAATTAATGTTTTATAAGATTTTTTGGCAACAAGACAATTACCCAATATTTCTGGAAAGTAGATTTGCTATTAATTAATAAAATACACCTAAGGCCAAACTAGGAATTGAGCCCAGGACCGCGCAAACAGCTTTGCAGCCCTCTCCCCTAACCCTGAGCCCTGTCCTAACCAGTATCCATTGCAGTTAACTATTATTCAAATACTCTTCTATACTCTATTCTTAGAAAAGTTATTTCATTTTTATATATTTAGTATCGCAGGGACCAAGACAAAGAAATAAGTGCAGAAGGAAGAAAAACATACTCAGTTGAATCTGTTGATGGTTTCTCATCTAAAGTCACTAGAATGATATGGAAATTAAAATATATATATATATATAAATTCTAGCTTACATAGAAAAGGTAAGAAATTATTAAATAATTTTATATATGGGATATCCATTTAAACAGCAATATGTAGAACCTGTGATCGCTAAACTCGATCAGTATTTTATATCTAATGTGATATCATAAACCATATTAATGAATTAAATTTCGTTTTCAGTTTTTTTCTGTTTATTAGAATTTTATATTTATTGTTTCACAAACATTTTCTATGTAGGTATACCATGTTAGGCATTTTAGATGTTAAGCTGGGTTGCACAACTGGTTCAGTTTATGGCTTTAAATTATTTTATTCATTTAAAGGATTATAAATCCTTTGTACATGGTATAATATTTATAATAAATGTAGCTATCAATATTAACAAGTATTTAAAACGCTTAAAAAATGGCATTGGATATCTAAAAGTAAGATGCATTAGAATTAACATAACAGGAACAATGAGTATGAACAAGAAAAAGTATAAATAAAGTTATGCACAAATTAAAATAGTAGTTAAATATAAATCTAGTTGTAAGAACAATATTTAAACTATATAAATATGAATATAAATCTAAGTAGTGTGAATCAATCAAGGAGAAGTTTACGTGGCATTTGGAATTGACTTAATCTTTGAGTTAAATGATGTCTATTTTTTGAGAAATAATAAAATAACAAAATGGAAAATAAACCTTTATGAAAGAGATAGATAGATAGTCAAATAAACCTATAAAAAACAAATAAGTAAAAGTTCAGTAATAAAGGAACACACATTTAATCCTGAAATATTAAGAATAACAAAAATATAGGTATGTATTTTTATTGTATGGTGGTATTTTCTATTTACAGGGAAAAATATACGGTGCGAGGGATTTAGTAGTTTACAGACTGTTGGAATTATAAGTAATGTAATAATAGTAACTCTTTTTGTAGAATTTTCATACGAAAGTTGGACCAAAGTTAAGTTCGCAAAAAATGGCATTCATTATATGGGAAGTCCGCAAACGTCCATAGGAGTCATACTGGCTCTTAATAAATAAAAATCTATTATCTTTTGAAACAGACGAATTTTATAGACATTTATTTAATGTGTCAGATCGCAGATAATATGTTTAAAAAAATTGAAAACCAAAAAAAACAGAAGAATTAAGATAATTTTCTTATCAATGCAAAGAAAACCATTTCATCGTCTTGTATACGAACAACAATTGCAAACGCGTCAAATTTTCGAAATTGAGTTTTCACTGAAATAATGTTTTGAGTCCTGAGAAAATGAAAAAAATATATTGGTGATTGTCTTTCTCTCGGACCGTTTGTATTTGTGTGTGTGTTAATGAGAGAGAAAACAAAATAATTAAAAAAAAAGAAAATCGCAGGAACTTAAACTTGATTTCTTTTAGGTGCCATTAGGGGATCCGACAGAAAGATTTCACATCCATAGTTTGTCTTCCTGAGTGATTATTTTTTTTCATTTTTTGGCGACTTTCTCACTTTAACTGTTTCTACCGCTAGCTTCTACTATCCATATGCAAAAAAGATTGAAAATGATTTTAAAAAATACCAAATTTAAACAAAAATTTCATTATCCTGAAGTGCGACTTTACTCAATGGGTTATCATCAGGTTTTCACGATCTTCGAAAGTAGTTGTTATGTTTTTGGTTCCCTGGTATTGTAACGCGACATCGTACTATTATGTATTTTAAACCTTTTTTGTATAATTGATTTTAGGGAGGTCCTTTAGGAACTGAGATGTAATCAATCATTCCCTATAATGAATTTCACTTTAATATTCGGATCTAACTAATTGGGGGAGTTAAGAGTAAAGAACATTTAGTAAACATTCAGAGTTTTAAGACAATTTTTTGAGTAGAATTTTGAAAATTAGATCTGCGTAAAAGTCTTTTGTTAACCATCAGATTTTTTCAGTGAGGGGCAGATTTAAATTTTCATTTTTTTTTAACAAATTAATCTTTGTGTAACACCATTTTTCTAATTAAATATTTAGTAATCTTATTCGATAAGTTTATGATTTACATTATAAAATTTTAATAATCCTAACAAATTTTATCACAACCTATTTTAATCATAAATTAAGGTTATGGGTTTTAGACAAACTTAAATAAGAAAAAAATAATAATGAAACTATAATCCACATTCTAACTCAAAGACTCATGCTTTCTGTGGGCGGTGGGAGGATAAAATATTTAGCATGAATTTAGTGAATGAAGTAGGATATTTTGTCTTGCGCGTAGTTGCAGAGCCTTCGCTTGTTAGTGGCCAAAGCCTTATTTTACTAGTTCTGATGTGCTGTGCTTCATGCTGTAGATTATTTGATTTATTTATTATGTTTTTTCGTTGAATTTATTTGTTGTAATTAGAAGATGTCTTCGTTGTCGTTGCCAAGAGTGTTACAACAAAGAAAAACAAGCTTGGAACAGGAACGTGATAACTTTGAAAAAACACAGGTTTGTTGCGATAGTGTTCCTTTGATTTATTGCTTTGGACCTTTTTTCAGCCGAAAATGCAAATATCAGGGGGGTTAAATTTATAGAAAAAAAAAATAATTGAGAGTAATAGAGTAATAAAATTGTCATAGAACAACAGGTTGCATTGCTGTTTTGTTTGTTATTATTATCAGAAATTGCGCAAACAAAAGGTAGTTTACATTCCTTGCAGTCACGTTTTTTTTTCTTGTCATAATAGCTGAGTAGACATAATAAAACAATTACTTAACTGGAGAATTTTACTTGTTTCTACCTTTGAGAATCATTTGTTAATAATTCAATAGCTGGCATTTAAAAGATAACTCATTGCAGTAAACGAGCATTGTGATCATTTACGGCACTAGTTATTTTACATATATCAGGGTTCACTACTTGATTTGATAGTTGATTGCATTAGAAAAATAAAACATTAAATTAAGTTTCGGTGGCTATTAATAGATAATGTTAGTCTATGGTTTACAGTTTGGAAAATTTAATTAAACA
The DNA here is from genome assembly GCA_011037195.1 of Triatoma infestans. Classification (NCBI taxonomy): domain Eukaryota; kingdom Metazoa; phylum Arthropoda; class Insecta; order Hemiptera; family Reduviidae; genus Triatoma; species Triatoma infestans. The sequence continues at coordinate 139,888 of JAAEAF010001073.1, read as the reverse complement.
AATTATTGTAAATAGGATAATTTCCAAAACTATTTTATATATGATTTTTCAATATTTCAGTTGTTGCCTTAATATTATTGTATGCTTCAGTTGTTAATACTATGCATGTAACTTATATTAACTAATGCTATGTATGAACCTTACTGTCATAGCTTTAGATGATTGTATAACTAACAACTTCCTTCTACATCACTTCCTTTCATTCTTTCACTGTCTCCTCGTCCTAGGCTCTATAACAGCATAATTGAAATTCAATTATAAGTAGGAATTTTTGTTTCTAAAAAGAACCAAAAGAACTTTTCTTGAGAAAAGTTAATAATAAATAGAAGAGACTATTTGGTTAAATCAGATTGTCCATTCCAGGACGCCCGTTTTTTTTGATTTAACTTCATTTATTCGTGCCTACTGAAGTAAATAATGTTCTCACTGTGAAAATAACTATTTTTTACACCGTAAACCAAAATCACTCATTGTGTGTACTTAGTTTTGCAACATACCTGTACAGATATGTATTCTTCACTTCTTCAGAGAAGATACTGCAATAATACACTTCAGATAGCTTATCATATTTTACCATAAATAATCTAATCAATTTCTCAATATATCTTTCAATGTGGTTTTATTTCGAGTGCTAAAAGTTATTTATTAGCTTCCACAATTGTTACTTGTTAATTCTTAGTATAAAAATGCAAGCATTCACAGAAAAACAATATATGAATTTGGTAAGTTATGATCCAAGCTAAATACTTTTCAATATAAACAACAAAAGTTATTTTTATTTAACTCCTATAGTTAGGTATTTGTTATAGCCTTTACATTTTTACGCTTTTTCTAGACTATATATTATTTTAACTAAAGAGATTTATTTATTACTCCCGAAATTTTTTTTCTGGAAAAATAACTCATCACATATTCATGAATTATATTCGTAGTTTCATTCTAATTTATATTGAAAATATGAAATGAAACCCTCTTATGACTCATATGCATTTCCAAACATTAATTTTTTTTTTTTTTTTTTTAGAAACATTAAATTTTTGCAGTTCAATTAATTGTTCGAGTTATTATTGCATACTTAATGCTTCTCTTCATGTTCGTTCTTTGAGTAGTAACTGCTCAAATTCTGATACCTTTGGAATATCACTTATCTATTTCTTATTTTCATCAAAATATTTTTTTAAATCTAAAGAACAATTCATGATAACAGACAATTGTTTCAGGGTGTGAGTATCTCAAAGGCAATTAATCAAGTTGAAAATCCGGTCAAAGAAAAACATGTAAGAAGTATCCTTTAAAGAATATTATTTTTTGTTAAAATATTTATTTTTATATTGTTATCTAATTAGAAAACAGAGTTAAAATATTAATTCTGTAAGTTTCCAATTTTGTTAATACATAATATGTACTTCTTGAGGTAACTTTACAGATTCCTTTATCTGTAACATGCCAACTAAATTATATTTTTAGAATGGATTAATTTATAGCGTTGCTCCTTAAAATGTTAAGTTTGTTGATAGTTTTATTATTTACTTCCTCCTTTAAAAAAAGGTTTTCCATTACTGATTCTCCATCTTCTAATTGAAAATTTAATGAACTTTGTTAATTATTTCATGTTGCTTAGAAATTACATCAAAATAGAAATCGTTTAATTATCTTCTACTAGTATTCCTATTAATTAAATCCTTAATTAAAATAGAAATGATGGTAGTAAGTAAGGTATAATTTCGTGAATTTACAAATTTAAAACGAACAAAAGTGTTTATTTATGTTTAGAATATTAAATGAGTATGTTCGTAAGATTTTTCTTCATTGATAAAAAATTATGTACTTCTTTAAGTTGCCTCTTTTGATTTAGTTTCTTATTTGATTGGCATATAATGATTTGAAATAACCAAACTACATTTATTATCCCAGTCGTTAACTTGTGATTTTAATATTTTTATCTTATATAGATTTGACTTGGCCTTTTTTTTTATTTACTGAGGCAAAATTTTCTATCAAGTATGGTTCTTTTCTAAGTCAAATTAATATTTACGACATCTTTTTTGTAATATTTTGTGAGGAAATATATATGGCTATCTAGTTGTATGGCTCAGTTTGATTTCTTTAATAGGTAGATATATATGTTTAAGTGAATTAAAATTGAGACAGTATGAAAAATAAAATTCAGTTATCTGTACACAAAAATTACTACCTGGCCTTGGTACCGTGTGGCCGTTATGAAGATAACTTTTTGTATATTGACTGAAAATATAGCACCAAAGATATATGAAAGGTCTTACTCAAGATCAAAATTTAAACAAAATTAGCACCTAAACAAAATTTTCCTACATTGGTTTGATTATATTTTAGAAAAATTTTTGTCCATTTGAAATATCAGTCAACAGTGTTGAATGAGATAGCTTAATTCAGGTTGCATTATAGCTTAACTTAGCTGATTCAGATTTGAAACTAAGAGAAATTTATATGTATTTTATGTATGGAACATATACCTTCGATAATATCACGGGTATTTTGCCACTCTCTCATCCCTCAGGTCGTTTGCTTCTTTTCCTTGTAATTATTTTTACAAATATATTGAAATAAATGATAAAGAAAGCCTTCCTTAGCCATAATTAGGTGCTATTCTCGGAACATTCCATGAAAAATGCGCAGAAACATTTTGGGCAGTTGTACTTCGTCTTCCATTGCAAGAGAATAGAATAGCAGCTTGGAAATTTTGCCATGTTCTACATAAAGTGTTACGCGAAGGTCATCCTCAATCGATTCCAGATTCATTCAGACATGTTAGCAAAATAGAAGATCTTGGTAAATTATGGGTAAATGTATTATTTAATCTTTCAAATGCATAATAAATTTTATAAATGCATAATTTTTTTTTACATCTTAATATTTGATTAAAACAGGGTCATCTGAAGGATTGCTATGGGAAGTTGATACAAGAATATTGCAGCCTTTTAACCGTCAAAATTAATTTCCATCGCCGTAATCCAAGAATACCTGGTAATCTTATACTTTCTTCAAATGAACTGGATGCTATCGGTGACAATGATGTCAATAACTATTTCCAATTATGTGTGGAAATGTTTGATTATATGGACGAAATACTAACTTTGCAGAAATCAAGTAAGTACTTTTTTTCTGGCATTTGCTTGATTTATATAGATTTTTACGTATGTTTAGATTTCATTTAATTTAGTTTTATCTCTACAGCTATCAAATTTTATTTATTATTATTATGATATTCATAATAACACCTGTTAATAATAACGTTAAAACAAAGAAACGCATGAAAGTATTTGGATAACTATCAAAAGTTTAAAAAAATACGAACTTGTAGGCCCTTTAGTTCGAAAGCGCCCAATTATAGTTTTTGACGATGATTTCGGTAAAATAACGCCTTTGTATGTCCAGCATTTCGTCATTTTTTTTTTTTTACGGGTATTTACACCGTTAAGTGCATCCCGTTGTCTAAAAGAGTTTCCCTTCAGTCTCCGTCTTGCCATTCTCCTTCACGTAGACATCTAGCCATCAGAGCTTCCGTCACGCCATCCATCCATAACTTCCTTGGCCTACGCGGCGTCTCCTCTCCACCGGCAATGGAGCATTTTTTTTTTTGGCCATTTTTCTCCACTCATCTTCATGACATGACCATACCAAATTAACCGCCGGGTTTCTACGTCGTGGATAATGTTGCAGGAACGCCGTGCACGCCGCCGTATTTTCTCGTTAGGGATATGTTCCAATCTGGACAATCCACAGCTTCGCCTCCAAAAGTCCATCTCCATGACCAGAAGAGTTCTTTCCAGCTCTCTTATGATCGTCCAGCATTCCGAACCATAGAGGGCTACACTTTCTGTGAAGGCATGATAAATTTTTCTTTTAACTTCCAAGCTAACCGGCTTGGACCATAAGACAGAGTTCAGTGCCCTCACCATGTACCTACCAGACTGGCTTTTCTTTAAAATGTCCGCGTCACTGGTCCCATGTGGTTGATTTAAAACCCGAGATATTTGAAATCATTTACCGCGGAAATAAACCAGTTATCATCAATCTTCAAGGTATCCCCTATTTCGCCACAAACCATATATTCTGTCTTGTTTGCTGACCTGCAATCCCCACTTGAGGAATTCATTTAATTTCCTTATCATGTACGCCGCGTCATGGGCATCTTCCGCTATGTCGACAGCAAACTGCAGTGTATATAATGTATCATCTCCAATTCTGATCCCCACACCTCGCCACTTCTTTTTCCATAGGTCCAGCACACGTTCCACATAAATATTAAAAAGAGTGGGTGATAGCGAAAATCCTTGCTTTAACCCCTTTGTAATCGGAAAACTTCTGTTACAAAACCCTTCATTTGGCTCGTGCGGATCTGTAAAGGCATTTTATGGCGCCAAAAGGTATCGGCTTAGGCCTGCTTGCTGGAGCGATCTTCTTGCTCGGAAACCCGCCTGCTCCTCAGAAAGATGATTAACTACTTCAGCTTCTATTATCGTTTTGAGAATCCTACCGTATAGTTTACTGAAGCTTGACGTGACCGTAATTCCTCTATAATTTTCGTATACACTTCTATTTCCTTTCTTAATAGCATTTCGTCATTAACGAATTAATTTGTTCCTATCTTGGCTTTCAATATTTTACTACCAGCTTTTCCTGATTGCTGGGTTTCTCTGTCATGTTTTATATAATGATTCCATTCTCGCATTGTCGATCCATCTTGAGTTTGGTCGTCTCACTCTACTTTAACCAGCGATCTTACGGACATGATACATTTTGGTATGCGCTGCTCAAACAAGTCGACCTTTTTGCTACTCGGGTTCGAGTCCAGCAATGCTGCCCTTAGATTTTCTCTTCCTAGGAGCCTTTATAGCTCACTGTCCGGTAATGGACAGTTTATCTGTAATGAGAGAACACTGCCCAGTGGCCGACTGTGTACGGAGAAGGCTCTGGACACCAACTATTATAAGTGTTGACATGCCTTAAACAAAAGAAAAAGAATCACCTTTAGCGCACCTTTTCCAACTATTGCTTTTCCTGAACAGCCAAAAATTGCTCTAGGGAAGGTAATTAGGATTTTGCTACTGGATTATCATCATTGTTCAATTCTTTCGAAGGAATAATCCTCTTCATAATTATACAGGACTTGAATTTCGATTGTTATTTTATTTTGTTTATTTATTACCTTTGACATAAGTCAAATTAAGAATAATTTCTATAATAAATGTTAAAAAGTTGGATAGTACTAAAACTAAAGTCATATGAAATATGTTTTGCAGTTGGGTAAATTTTTTATTTTCAGTATTTGGTTCACTTGATATGTCGAGATCAAATTCTATGACAAGCTGCGGCCAGTGTCGTCTAGCACCGCTCATACCTATGATTCAAGATTCTTCCCAACTTTATGACTGCTGTGTAAAATTATTATTTAGACTTCATGCTTCTTTGCCGCCAGATTTATTGGCTGGCCATAGAGCCAGATTTCTAGCACAATTCAAATTATTAAGGAATTTCTATATGTCTGCATCAATTCTACAATATTTCAAGACTCTAATCCAGATTCCTTCGTTACCTGAAGTATGTTTGTCTGTTTAAAAATGCATATTAAATATATTACGAGAAAAGAAATGAAGAAATGATATATTTTAGAACAACTTTCGAAAAGGTTTTTATTTAAAATTACATTTACAGAAACCTCCAAATTTTCTTATACAATCAGATTTTGGTACGTATGTCACTCCAGTAGTTATATTGCCACCTGAAGAAGAACTTCCTCCAGAACCTGCTGAATCAGGAGATCTTGTTGATCTTGTCAGTACACCGCCAATGTCAAATGGTAATACTTCACCTGATATCCTTGCAGAAAGGTTAGTTCTAATAGTATAATAAAAACTATGTTATAACCTTTTCCTGATTATTGACAGTAATAATGAACTAAAATCTTTTAAAGGGACAGCTTAATCGAACATCTTCAGAATGAATTATCTAGGTACCATACAGAAATGGCTGCAATGATTAAGGAACACCAAAGGGTATTAAGAGAACTAAACGAAAGGATTAATTCTTTAGAAGGGCATCTAGCAAATAAGGTAATTGTTTTATGTAAATTCGTTCATTGGTTACTTAAGTTGTTTTAGTTTTTGTAAAGAAGTTTGTATCTAAAATCTGTCGTAATAAATGTTTCATTCATTAATGAATGCTTTTTCAAAATCCATAAAAGTTCTATTTTGATTAAAACTTAAGACCAGGAAAAAATATTGGGGCATTTTCTATATTTAAATCTATATTTGTTGTTATTACAGAATAGTGAGCTGTTAGAAGAAAGACGCCTAAAGGAAGATCTGATTTTACAAGCAGAAACGGCGGTGAAAAATCAAGAATTAGAAAGTGAGTAGATTATTGAAAAAAAAAGGATCTGTGTCTGACTCATTGACTCTTTATGGGCTTAATTTACCTACGTCCGAACAATGTGGACGTACTCCACTATTTTTTGCCCATCGGTTCTGTCTTGGGCATACCACCGCCATCCTTTCAAACCAATTTTCCTTAAAATTTCCTTTACACCTACAAACTATTTCATAATTTCTCTCTCTCGCGTGTGTGTATATATATCCGTGTGCATATATTTCTGTTTACCTTCCAAAAGTTTCTTCAGAAACCTCTTTTAGGCATTCTGTGAACGTATCCGAACTGGTTCCACCCAAGCCAGGTCGGAAGGAGATGCGAACGCACCAGACCCGGTCCTCCTGATCCAACTCTTGCGAACTTAAAATTTGATTATTGCATTATTTGCTAATTTAAGTAATTTTGTTTTTCTTGTTGAATACCCTACAATCAGTTCTTTTTTTGCTTCTTTTTCCATGAAAAAACACGTGTCTTGCATGTCATATTGATGTTAGCTATGGAAGTACGTTCATTGGTTATTTTGTTATCATAATTGGCTATGACACGAATGTAGACGATAAGGCTCGAAGTATTTTCAGTGATTGTTGTGTCGCTATTCGCATAGGCCCGGAAGCATGTTCGAAGTTCATTTTATATTTCATTAATACCAATTTGTAGTTTATGATACAGTGCAATATCCTTTTGACAATGCAATTTATTTAACGGATCTCATTGTGGCTTAAATAAGAAGTATTAATAATTTGCAAGCACCATACCGAGGTGCGCAATGTAAATAGTCATGTTCACTATTAAAATATTATTTTGTTGTTTGAAACTGCTTTTTTTCTAAAAATTATTATTAAAAGGCTCGGGCACCACAATTTTGCTCTGGCTCCGCTTTTTTATTCGGGCCGACCCTAGTTCCGCCGAGCAAAAGATATCAGAGCTGCCGAAGGTCTTCGTTCGTACTTGTTCTCCAATACCCACTTTCAAGAATATTCTCCAGAGTGTACTTACCAAATGTGAGAACTTTCTCACAAGCTTTTATAAGTCCCCAACTTTCACAGTTCAGATCTACAAATTCAAAATTTCAAAATTCAAGCACGCTCCAGGCCACCGTACCTAGTAGCCAAAACCGGTGCTTATGGTCACTTAGCCTTGCCTACATAGTAGGCAAGTTTCCATTCCTGCATGAGGAGGCGGACCTCTACATATCCGTCCAGTCCGGCGCATTACCGCTACTTCACGAGCAAACTCAGCAAAGTCTTTAAAATTGATAGCACTTTTCATTAACTTTTTGCATTCTCCCGGCCAGTTCTCTCCCCTCCTTTTCAGCTTGAATTCCATGAGATTCTTGCCTCGTCGAGGAGAGGACATCAGAAGAGAAGGTGATGCACTGTCCCGTTCACCGCATATTAATTCGGGGAATCTTTCAAACCGAGCTCATGGAGCTTAGAATTGAACTCCCCTTGGCCCGTGAAATATTGCGTTACGGTTTGGGATGCCTCCAGCCATCGAATCGACAGACTGTGATGAAGATTCGGGAAGAACTCTTTTGCGATTCTCCCTGTCTCTGCCTCATCCCAGCGTCTTCGCCACTTCCCAATCTCGTACTCTTGGATCTTTTTCTTTGCAAGGAGGCGTCTGACTGGACAGTTCTTCACCATCAAGGACAATCATAACCCCTTTTTTATACTTATAGGTAAAGGCCCTCATCTCTACAAAGAGATCAAGCAGCACACACTAGCGGCCACCGGTAAGGAAACCGTGGATGATGTCGCATTGGACCTTGTTACAGAGCGAAAAATAGCTCTTTTCATTCGTAACAGAGTGCCAGCCCAACAGGCAGCTGCTTACGCTGCGACATTCTCTATCACGCCCCTGTAAATAGTTAAGTCTTCAGTCCAGTCCAGACTTCAGCCCCCACTCACCACGGGCTACTCTCTTTATTCCCTGGTACAAGTTGAGACATCTGGAGGCAACCCACTGAATATGGGGCTTAAAAGAAAGCTTCCAATCCAGCAGCACGCCCAGGTACTCAAACTGGGTCACGTGGACTATTCTGTGATAGTCCACCCTAATCCAGGGAGGGCGACTGGGATGAAGCTCGCCTTTCATTAGCATCACTTTAGACTTCTCGAACAAATTCTACAGCTTCTCCCCCTGACACCAATTCTTTATTTGGGTCACTACAGCGCTGGCACGCTTTTCTAACTCCCGTCGAGAATCACCATGGATGACTATTGCAAGGTCATCAGCGTATGCAACCGAATCACAATAGTTCATATTCTCAATATGCTCTAACAATTCAACAATTCATCCATAACCAGGTCCCACAGGAACGGGCCAACCACCGAGCCCTGTGGACAACCTTTAGTTATTGGCCTTGAAATCTCGCCGGCTTGAGTCACTAGCACCTCTGGGTAAGAAGGCTTTAAATCAATTTCAGAAGATTTGGTGGACTATCTCTTCTTCTGAGTGACTCCAAAACAGTCAGCCACCAGACATTCAAAGGCTCCAGCTAAGTCCAGGAAGACTGTGAGGACGTAAAACGGCAGGAGTTCTATCGATCGATACGACTTTGCATCATCGATGGACTTGTTTCCACCTTTATACATACTTTGACAAACCCTGTTTTCCATTGACTAGGAAAATATCTCAGTCCCAGGCATCCATTGAAAAGGTCAAGCAGATACTGGCTTAGAACGTCCTCATTTTTCCGGACAATTTCTCCATTTATCATATCCATTCCTGGAGCCTTCTTATGCTTGATTTCGCCAATAACAAAGTTAACATCATATATATCGAATTCAGTTATGGACTCATCCAGAGCGGGTGACTCATAGGCTGGTTCGCGACGTTTCTTTGCAAATAAGTGTCGTCCAGGGGGTTATCCTCAGGGAGGAGTACTTTCAGTAAGTGCTGAGTTGACTCTTTCCAGGACCCAGCACCCGATACTCCGTATGTATTTAGACTTGCTAATATCAGGTCTGTCTTCATCTTACTTGACTGCACCTTGTAAACAATACCCCATGGATCTCTATTGCCTTCTGACTCCACGCACTCCCGCCAGCTTGAGGTCTTGGCCTGCGACCCATCTTTTTACACTGCCTTCGGGCACCCCGATACTCATCTAAATATCTTTGACGGGATTCCTCATTCGGATCCCGTTGGTACCGTCTTCGCTTCCTTCTTTTTGGCTACTGTTAGCTCCCGTGCCCACCAAGGAACACGGCGCGTGCGACTAGTGTAGTTTCCTTAAAACCTCCCCACTTCGCCTGCTATTGCCTCAGTCGACACCGTATCGACACCACCAGTGGTATCCCCTTGGACCCGTTTGGCATTAATACTGCGCTGGAAGAAGGTCTTATATCTTTCCCAGTCAGCACGTATGACTGAGTACCTTTCTAGACCCTCATAGGTGGGACATGGCTTGGTGTCCCAGGCAACTTCGAAAAGTATCGCTCTGTGATCACATCACCCAGTCTCCCACCTTCCAACCATGAACCGTGTCAACAGCAGAAGTTGTACACAAGGTAACATCCAGGTAGTGCTCGGCACAGTTCCCATTTCCTACATATGTCTTTAAGTGTCCAGGCACGTTCACGACGCACAGATCGTTAGAGACAATGCACTTCTCGAAGTGCCTACCTCTGTCATCGAAAGCGTCATCGTGCCACATGGGTGACATGCATTTATGTCAGCGGCCACAATTATCTTTTTTTCCCTTTTTCTTGCAAGAGCCGACTTAAATGAGCTATAGACGACGTTATATCGCCACACGGCTGGCAGTACAGGCTCACCAGCATCAGCTCAACGCCATTTGCAGCAGTTAACAGCTCACAGGTACAATGACTGGTGCTGTACTGAAGAAGACGCAATAGAGTGACGTCTGGACTGCACACCCAATAGTAGTCCATATCCATCTATCACAGGAAGCGTGAACGTTACGATGCTGCAACCCTAGACCCTTAACGCTCGATTGAACGTGTAGGGCTCCTCGATTAACGCAACATCTATGCCTTTTGTATAGACGAGTTCCCGTGCCTCGCCATTACTGTTCAGGCTGAGCGTTGTGCATTCAGCTGCAACGCTCCTAGGCCACTATCCGTAAAATTACGGGCTTCTTCCATAATAGGTGTTAGCCTGCTGTCGATCTAGAGCGTTCAGATATGCTGGGCATTTTAAACTCTTGAGTGGCCGTGCGGCTTTCGGAACACTCTACAGGCAGCACATTGAGTACTTTACAGCTTTATTTGGGCACTTCTCGTACATTTGTCCTTTGTGGCACAATGTCCGCAAGTTGGCTCTTTTTCCTTGCTGAATTTCGCCACGTGCCCATACACTTGACATTTGTAGTAGCGTGATGCCTGTCTGTGGTCCATCACTTTTCGATTCCACTCTATGTATACCCTGCCACTGCTCAGGGTTCCTTTCAGTAGGAGTTCACGCATCTTGGGCATGACTTCTACTACCGTCTAGTCCGTTCTCGGATATAGAAGTGACGCCACCTAGTTCAAAAAGCATGACTGGTGGCTTAAGAAGAAAATTGTTTAGTGACGAGCAACAAAAAGTTGTTATATGTTCGACGGTGGTCAAAGAGACCACTAGTGACGTGCTAGTGAATACTGCCGAGTCCGACGGACCCGAGAACCACAATAATAACCGCAGTGAGGGGGGTATCACAACAGGGTTTGTGACCAGTGACCCTATCCTCAGAGCAAGCGAAATAGGGCTTGAGATGATACAGTATTGTCAGGACCCGAGCGTAAGATAACCAAGACAAACCACACAGATGTCCATCACAAAGAAAGTGAAAGAAGTGACGGCCACCCGCGTCGCCTGGCTTGAGGGCAAACTCGCCGCGGCCAACACTGAGACAGCGAAAAAGCAGCAGGCCTTGGAGATGGCTGTCCTCTGTATAAGCCTTCCCAAGAAGAAACTACCCAGTTTTGCGACCCATTTTTGCTCGCAACTGACTTGGCCAACACTAAAGGAGTCCTGGAAATCAGGTTTCGGCAATACCGATCCGAGGTTTTGGTCATATATCGCTTTCATAATTCGCACCTTATTAAGGTCGTCGGCACATCGAAAATAATCATCTTGGGAAGGCTTATACAGAGAACAGCCATCTCCAAGGCCTGCTGCTTTTTCGCTGTCTCAGTGTTGGCCGCGGCGAGTTTGCCCTCAAGCCAGGCGACGCGGGTGGCCGTCACTTCTTTCACTTTCTTTGTGATGAACAAGGTGTTTGTCTTGGTTATCTTACGCTCGGGTCCTGACAATACTGTATCATCTCAAGCTCTATTTCGCTTGCTCTGAGGATGGGGTCACTGGTCACAAACCCTGTTGTGATACCCCCCTCACTGCGGTTATTATTGTGGTTCTCGGGTCCGTCGGACTCGGCAGTATTCACTAGCACGTCACTAGTGGTCTCTTTGACCACCGTCGAACATATAGCAACTTTTTGTTGCTCGTCACTAAACAATTTTCTTCTTAAGCCACCAGTCATGCTTTTTGAACTAGGTGGCGTCACTTCTATGTCCGAGAACGGACTAGACGGTCTAGCGTTTAATGGCTTGCTCGTCATACTTATGTCTAATTTACTAATACTACTATTTACAATTAAAATAGCTTAGTCCTACTATGTGCACTATTTACAAATGGGCTAAAGCCAAAGCTTACGCCCTCGCTCTGAAAAGAGCGGTTGGGTGCCTCCGTCCTCTTCTACAAATCTGCCTTTAGCCCAGACAGAATGGTGCAACTAACTTCCAAAATCTGCCTGGTGTGCAGCCCCCCGGCGATCGTGGACGCAGGAGACCACGCGCTGTAGCTAAAAGCCACAAGGCTGTACAATTACTCTTATGGCTCTCGTCAAGCTCAGAATGATTGAACACTCTTGTAATACCAATTAATTAAGAAATTTTTAATTACTTAACAAAATCAAAACGAGGGGCGCGGAGCCAAGTTAAGATCTATAGATCGTATAACTTTTTTGTAATTAAATTTTACTTATTATTTCTTAATTTTCTTTTCTATACACAATGAATCGAGCAATAGTATTAGCCATTTTATATTTTTTATTCATATTTCCTATATAGATTTTTAGTTTTGAAATAAAGATTTATTATTACTAGAACAAATGTTAAATTAATTATAGAATATAATATATTCAGCACTTATTGTAGAAAGTTTTATTTTTCATTGTTGTAGAAAAATCTGAAGAAGAAAAATTCCAAAAACTCAAAGACTTTTATACAAAACTTAGAGAAGAGCACATAGCACTAATAAGACAGGTAAAATGCTGTATGTTATTTGTATATTAAGTTAATTGAATGATAAAAAATGCGAAAAAAAAAAGATTTAGGTGGCACTGTTTTCTTTCATTTCTCATTTTCATTTGGGATATATGGTGATCATATTAGAAATGTAAGCTCTTTTAATATCCTTATCTTTTTAAAAATGTGCACATTTTGTGTTCTATATATAAGTTCTCATAAAACATTTACTTTATAATCACTACAAAAAATATTGAAATTTCAAATTATAAAATATCAACATTGTTTATAATAATATAACAAAATCATGGTGTAGAAAGCAGGACTGGACAAAGCTCTCAGAGGTTCGGACAAAATGACAAAGTTTGCGAGATCTGCCAACAACCTGATTATTAAAATTGTAAGCACTTAAGAAATTTCAGTAAAAAACAAAAAAAGCAAAAAAAAAACCGGTGCTCGGATGGATGGGTTGCATTTTTTCTATTTTCAGCACATGGAATGGGGACTAGTTTATTTTTATTTTCTAATTTTGTTTTGTTTTCCTTCTTCTCTTTTCTCTAACTGTAAATATATGCTTTCTTAGCAGGAAGTAAAGAGGGCCTATGACTTTACATATAGATCTCTTTATATACTCAAGATGACTCTTGTAAGTTAGTTTCATTGTAAATACACAGTATCTATGAGTTCTTTCCAATTTTATGATTGGTTGCAGACCTTCAATTATCTTATAATTTAAATAACTGGTGGAACTTACTAAAAACATATATATATATATAAACTTTCCTTATTATTGCTTGTAAAAAATTCTTTCCTTCAAATTGTATATATTTCAAGTCCTAGATGGCTTTAATTCATACAAACTAGTTTTATAGTCAATTATACAGCTTTAGACGCCTTGGTAGTTCAGGGGTTAGAGGGCTGATCTACTATGCTAACTATATTTGCGCATTATCAGTCAGTGTCTTGAATTTAAGTGAATTTTATTAAAATACTGGGTCCTTAGAATTAGGCTTATTTGAGTAATACAAATATGTAAGTATAAGTTTAGTTCTCGAATGAGGCAGAGTAAATAAATGATATTAGTAAAGTAACTTTGCTATCCGACCGTAGCATAGCATTCTTCTGAGTTGGAGATTTCTTCTTGTCTTAAGAAAATAAGAAGTGCGATCATATCTAATTTTCAAATTGATTTTTCACCGGAAACGGATGTTTTTAAGTCCCCAAAGTACAAAAAAAAAAAGTTTTCAAAGAGTGATGTGTATGTGTGTGTGTGAATATGTAAGTATGAATGTATGTGTGGGTGAACAAAATGTCTCAGAAACGAAAAAATTTCCGTAAGCTCAAACTTGGTGTTCCGTTTAAGTAACCTCAACGCATCTGACACGAAGGTCAACGTTTCGGTCAAAATCCATCAACCTGAAGTGCGACTTCACGGAATTAATTTTTTCACGATTTTCTCGAAAATGGCTCTAAACATTTTCTTTAAATTTCAATAATTTTATTTAAACATTTTTCCTGGAAAATTGATTCATTTTGGAAGGTTCTTGATCAGCAATGTTAAGCTTTCCTCTAAAGTACCACTTCAGTACAATCTACTATCTTTATAATATTAGGATACTTTAGTAGCATTGCTAGAATACCAAATTTAAAGAAAATCGGTTAACTAACTGGAAGTGCGACTTACAGAATTAGTTGGTTAGATTTTCAGCTGCTGTTGATAAATTTACAATTGCTGGTATCTAAGTAGTACCCTGTATATGCAGCTACGGTTGTAGCATTTATTTTTATGTCTGTTACCCTAGACTTGAATGAAAATGACTGTGGGCCGATAAGACTTGATAACAGTTTACAGAGTTCCATGTAATTACTAACATTGTTTAAAAATATGGGCGGAGGATTGTATTTATAAACTGGATTTTTATTGGTTGCTGGGATTTTGTCATCAACCTTGAGAGATGCAAAAGTATTTGGCGTGAGAAAGGCTGAAGTTACATCAGTTGATGTTGCGGCTGCATTGTTAGGCTGTATTCCGTCACCTCCATGAACGGATCGATTAGATTTATTCGAAGAAATCGGCGCACTTCTCAGTCTCGGCGCTGGCTTTTCCCTTTTACTTTTGCCCGGAGAAGTATTGGGCCTTATTAGTTTTTTTGAAGATGCGTACCACTCATTGTCATCGTCAGTAATTAACTTGGAGTTGACTTCTGTATCGCTAAGGCCCATTGATCTCAATAATTATTGTTAATTAAAAGAAACATAAAATTTAGGCAAGTATTATACAGTTAGGGATATTAAGTATTAATACAAAATTGGTTGGTAACAAGTGAAATGTACATACGCCTCAATGTATCTGCTTATTTACCTGCACTTTGACCATCAACGATATAGAGACACACACACACTCAGTTTCACCTCTTTCACTCAATGTTTAAAATAAATTTAAATTTTCAAATAATCAGAATATATATATTTTTTTTTCAACATCTATGGTCTTGGCGCTAGGAGCCTTCTCAGTGCACTGCCGGCCACCGGACAGTGTTCTCTCGTTACACACAACACTGTCCATCACCGGACAGTGAGCTGTAAAGGCTCCTAGGAAGAAAAAAATCTATGGGTAGCACAGCTGGACTCGAACACGGGTCCTCCGCGTGAGAGTCCAGTACGCTAACCACTTAGCTATTCCCTTCCCTAATAATCAGAATAAATGTACACTCTAAAATAGCTAGAAGTGAACTCCACAAAAACACTTAAAATAACTTTAAGAAGGATATTAAACACGGATCAAAAACTTTGGGTATATTCACTATTTTTCGCGCCCAGCTGATTCTGATTAGATTTATGAAATTTTTTCGGATTTTGTTTAAAGTTGGGGATATTAACCGTACGACAAAAATCATTTGAAACATTTATTCGAAAAAATTGATTTTAGACACTTCTGTGGTCAATTACGTTCAAAATTTAAACTTTAGCTACAAACTTTGTTGGTAGGCTGTTAGGCCACCAACGCCCACTGGGTACGATCAAGCATACGTGTATAACCCCTACCACCTATTTTTAATGGCAAGCGCACTAAACATTTGAAAACATTGCAATTTTAAAGAAAAATTATAAATTAAATTGCAGTAATTAAAATAAGAGAAAGTCGTGTGATCATTTCTCTTTTTTTCGCAACAAAATGAGCGTATTCATTCTTGCTCTCATGTCATACTTTTTCTTTTCTCGCAAGTATAAAAGAATATTATATCCATATTTATTTATTAATTAAATTACAAATTTCTAGGATCAGTACTTTAATAGGGAGTTGACCTTACAAATATAAATACATAAATAAGTAAAATTCACCTAATTTGTGAATAAATTGAATAAAATGAAAATGAACTATTAAAGTTTAAAATAAACAATATACATAATATGAAACTAAATACAGAAAAAATAAAGAGGTGATTACCATTCTGAAAGTATGAATTATCTAGTTCTTAAAGCTTCAGTGGCGAATTTGAATGGAAGTTATAGTAAACAAACTAATTATTTTGCTTGTAAAAAACATCAAGTGAACCACTTGAGAACGAGACTTGTTTAAAGTAAGAGATTATATTTAAACTAGAATTAGAGTTTGTGCTAGAGACCGTAGTATTGAGAGAATTATAGCAAATCAATGGGAGGTGGTGAGCAGGCAATTTGCGGAAATGTGAAACCTACAAAATATTGTTATTTGATCTTTTAAGCTTGTCATTCGTGAACGGTCTATTATAAACCGATGTTCTGGCTATTTTGCAGTAGTCTTCTTCAGGGTGTTGTTGATCTAGTAACCAAGGCGCAAACACCCTGAAGAGCTTATTATAATATGGGCGAAACTCGGCTTTATAAAAAAAACACGTGAGTGGCTCAACCTGAAGACGTTGTACGAGGGTGGTTTGAAAAGTTCTCGGAATGTACTAGAAAGAAGTGTCTTACCTCGGTGGAACTGCTTTTATTTTTCAACATAGTCTCCCTGTAGACTAATGCATTTGGTCCAGCGATGTTCCAATGCCTTTATCCCATCTCGAAAATTAGATTCCTCCAGGTCTGCAAAGTACCTCTCCAATTCGGCTGTCAGTTCTTCCGTTGTAGGAAATCTCCGTCCACCGAGGAAAATTTTCAGCTTGGGGAAGAGATGAAAGTCTGATGGTGCCAAATCAGGTGAATAAGGTGGATGTGGCAACAATTCGTACCTCAGTTCATGAAGTTTTGCCATGGCAATAACACTTGTGTGCGGGCGGGCGTTGTCCTGATGAAAGATGACTTTCTTCCTTGCCAAACCAGGCCTTTTTTCGCGTATCTTTTCCTGTAGTTGGTCTAGGAGGTTTGCATAGTATTGCCCCGTAATTGTTTGGCCAGTAGGAAGATAATCTATCAGCAGAATGCCTTTTGCATCCCAGAAACTGAGGCCATGACCTTTCCGGCCGAACGTACTGCCTTTGCTTTCTTTGGTGGTGGTGACTCAGCATGTTTCCACTGCTTTGACTGCTGTTTTGTCTCTGGGGTATAGTAGTGGACCCAAGTTTCATCTGTAGTCACAAACCGGCGCAAAAAATCTTGTTGGTTGCGCTGAAAACGGGCCAGACTTTGTTCGGACATTTCCAATCTGGTGCGTTTATGGTCCAATGTCAAGAGCCGCGGCACCCATCTTGCCGATAATTTTTTCATTCCCAATTCTTCGGTTAAAATGTGATATACCCGTTCAGATGACATCCCTATAGCTTCAGCAATCTCTCGCACTTTCAGTCGACGATCCTCCATGACCATTTTATGCACTTTTGCGATAAATTCTGGGGTCGTAGCACTTTTTGGCCGTCCACTACGCGGATCATCATCTAAGCTCTCCCGACCAAATTTAAACTCGCTGGTCCACTTGGCAACAGTTGAATATGAAGGAGCAGAGTCCCCCAGTGTGTTCTGAAAGTCGGCATGAATTTCCTTTGCTTTCATACCTTTCTTTACAAAGTACTTAATCACTGCTCGAATCTCAGTTTTTTCCATTGTCACAAATCACTACGCGGGAACAACAACAAAGAGTCGTCACTACCACTCTCCTGCAGCAAGAGCACTGACGCGCCACGTGTTCACTCACAAAGGATGTGTGATTATTGCGCGGGAACCTCGCTGCTCTAGCACTGACATCTAGCGGTGATTCCGAGAACATTTCAAACCATCCTCGTATTTATTGTGTTATTGGAGAACCTTTATTGTCATTTTTGACAAACTACCGGAAGTCAATATCACTTGCTTTTTAATAGAAAAACAATACATATACAAGTCATAATTAACTTATTTGAAAACGCCTCTTTTCTCATTCAGTTGACCACCAGTTTGCATCGTTCGACTACTCGGGTTGAAGAGTAAAATCTCTCCTTAGATGAGTTTAGTAACTCATCTAATGAGACCCACAGATCAGCTAAACATGCATGATGTGTACAGAGCAAGTGAAGGATTACATAGCTATATTCCATGCCGTTGCAATTCTCAGAATCGCTCAGGATCCTGCAGTAGTTTTATATTTGAGAAACCAAACTCACTCCTCTGAAAGTGCAAATCACATTCAGCTTATTTGACGAGAAGATAATTATTTTAATTATTGATTAAATAGAAATATACATTGCATACATTAGGAAATGTATACTAAATTTTTGATCCACTTATCTCCGATTGTTAATAATAAAAAATGCTCATATATTTCTTTTTTCACAAAAAGTTTTCTGTAATATATTTATTTGCTCTTTATATTCTGAATCTCACAAGGAATGAAGTTGAAAAAAGATTCATTTTAGTTTGTCCAGAATTAGAATGGTTAGTGCAGCAGAAAGTTAAAAATATGACTATTTTTTCAAATGGCAAAATTTCTATACCTATAAATCTCTTTAAGCTACCATCTTTTTTGTTGTAAAAAGATCTTCCATGCTCGCCTTGGTTGGCGAAAAATTGGAAAGTATAATGAACAGTACAAAGAAAGACAAAGCTAAAAGGAACAATGTCATATTGCAATCTTGAAGATTCACTTGCAGATTAGAATTTCAGTGAAATTAATGACATAATTTTACTTTCTCTTACTCCCCTAGTAAGAAGAAGTGTTTAGATCGTGGCAGTCTTTGGCAATTGAGTTTTCACCGGAAATACTTGTTTTAAAGTCCCAAGTGTATGACAAAAATGTTATTAACGAATGCTCCGTGTGTATGTGCCTGCCTCCCCCTCTCTTTCTGTCTGGGTTAAAAAAAAATCAAACTAGGTATTCCACTTAGGCACTTATCCTCCCACCCCCTTGACATGAAGGTTTTGGGAAAAAATCCATCAACCGAAAGTGTTTCCAGTTTTTCGCGGTATTCTCAAAAACGGCTCCAACGATTTTCTTTAAACTGCGTTTACTGACTGCCATCGCGTAAATGCCTATCTCTTTTATTTGAAACATTTTCACAGAAATATTGATTTTTTTGGGAGGTTCTCAGAGAACAGTAGCGTTTCGAAAAGGTTATACATTATACCTTATTATATATTATTTATTATTATTATATATTGTTATTTTATACCTATACATATACCTTATTATATTTTAATATTATACCTTACATACATGGGTCATTCAGTAAGTAACGAGACCAATAGCGCTAGCTCAGCAACGGTTTGTTTAATCAGTAAAATAGTTTCAGTGCCTGGGGCGGGTGTTGGTGTATGGTTATGAGTGTGGACTTGTAAGTGGGAGGACCCCCCAGTTCGTGTCCAGCGTATAAGTGCTAAATTTTATATTTGTTTAAAAAATGTTAATAGTAAAGTAGGTGCTTCCGCCCCCGTCCACGACACCTAATTTGGTAGTTGGACCTTAAGCCCGCCTGAAAAAATAGGCATTACTTTACTTTTTTTTACTTTTAGTTTCAGTGCGTCAAGTTGACATCCTTATACTTAGTTTCTCATCAGCTGTTCGAGACTATGTAGTAAGCATAACCTCAAATGTATTCAGTTAAAAATGGCTGTACCTCGGAAGAACAACGCTCAGCGATTAGATTTTTAGTTGCAGAGGGTATCAATGGTAGTGAAATCCAAGAAAGAATGTTGAAAGTGTATTGGAAGAATTGTTTGAACGGTTCGAACGTTTATAAATGGGTAGAACAGTTTAAAAGTGGCCGTGTAAGTGTCTGTGACGAGCAACGATGTGGACGACCGGTTGAAGTTGCAACTTCCTCGCCAAAATCTCGCGTTAATTCAGGACAGCAGTCGTATTACTGTTGTACTGATAGCTGAAGAAGTGCACGCAAGTGTGGGGACTATCCATAACATATTCAGTACAAGCTGCAGTGCAAGAAAACTTGTGCGAGATGGGTTTCAAGATAACTTACGGACGCCCACAAAGAAAGTGGGGTGGGAGATCCTTCCCATCCCCCCTACAACCCCGACCTCGCCTCATTAGACTTCCATTTGTTTGGACCCCTTTGGTTCTGGTCTGAACCCTCACACCTGGAAGCCTCTAGAGCTAGGCGAGGCTTCTTTACGTTAAATTACCCATGCACTTACAGTAATTTAAAGTCAAGCTTACAGTATTTTGGGATTCGGAGGGGCCTATTTATTGTGACTAACTCGAAGATCAACGAACTATCAACAGCCAGTATTACAGTGATATGCTCATAAACAAATAAGGCCTGCTATTCGAACGAAACGCCATGGCCTCTTGACTTAAGGAGGATTGTGGCCTTAGAGATAGTGAAGCGCAAAGCTTTGTGGTTTAAACAGTGGATTACTTTTGCGAGTAACCATTCGTTGGAATTTTGCGCGTCCCTGCAAAATTTGTCAAGTTGGGAGGGCAACTTTCTGCACTCCTATTGAAAATGAGGGCAGATCTTCGGGGAGTTTCTGTGAGGCGTGCTCTGAATTCAGAACATTTTTTACTCTATAAGACGCTGTTAGATGCTGACGCAGAATTCTGTATATCTAAAGTGGGCAGATAAGAGAGACTCTTATCCCTGGGAAAAGAGAGACTCTCTCAAAGAAAGTTCTTCTTTGTGTAATCAAAATGTGCGGGAAGACCTCTACCATTTTTTGCGCCTTTGTCCTATATTAGCGGAGTTCCGGCGTAATATTTTTGGGCGAGATACCTTTACTGCACCATTCATTGTTAATTGTCTAACTAATAGTACTCAGTGTAAAGCTTTAATAAGGTACGTGGAATGTGCCTGGAAGTACAGGCATGAGTTAATTAGTGTTATGTAATTTTTGAGGTGGTAAGAGCCATTATTATGTAGAGCATAAAGAAGGAAATTATTTTAAGTTGGTTGTCTTGTATTGAGCATATTTCTTTATTTATGTACTTTCTTATTCTATCATTATTTTATTTTATTTTAGTAATATGTTAATTTTGTTTTATTTCACTAGTCTTTTTAAATTTACTTGAATTGTGTATAATGTTTATATAAACCAAACTCTGGCTGACGGATTTATCCATTGCTATTATAATATACAAACATATCTATGTATTTTTTTTTTTCTGTTTAAATAAATATATTTACTACTAAAGGCGTGATTTTGCTCCATGACAACGCGCGCCTACACACGGCACGGTTAACTCAAGAAACACTTCAAAAAATGGGGTGGTAGATCCTTCCACATCTCTCCTACAGCACCAACCTCGCCCCATCGGACTTCCATTTGTTTGCACCCGTTAAAGAGCCTGTACGTGGGAAACATTTTCAATCCAATGAAGAAGTTAAAAATCAGGTGCAAAAGTGACTTCGAGATCAACCCAAAGAATTTTAAGCCAGAGGCATTCACAAATTAGAAGAACGATGGGACAAGTGTATAAATGTTGCTGGGGACTCTGTTGAAAAGGAGCCAAAGTTTTGTATTGGTTAAATAAATCGTTTTTGAGAGCTACAGCGATTTGTCTCGTTACTTATTGAATACCGTATAAGGTGAATACCTTAAAGTTTTTATTATTGAAGATAAGGAAATATAAGGTAAATCCTAAAATTAAAGTATTAGACCAGCTTGTTTTTTCTTTTATTAAAAATGGTAATCAGCAGTTCCTCGTTTCTAGGTCTATTAATTAAGTTCAAAGACACATTAAAGCAAATTATATATATATATTGCTGCTTAGCTGCCTTTAAAAGTTTATGCAACTTCAACAATTTAGCTTTAATTTGTATAGAGAGAGCTAAGCTCTTTAGTAATTTCATTACAGAAATATTCTATCAAGTTTAATATATGTGCTTAATTTTGCATTTTATGAAGAAAGCGGATGTTGACAAACAGCTATTGATAATGAAGAATCACGAACTGGATGCTAATGAAAAAGCTAAATTGGAAGAATTAGCGCAAGAGCTTATCACTCTACAAGCGTCTGCAGATGCTGCCACAGAACAAAATCAAGTAATATTCAGTTAATTATTTTTTATTATTTTTAAAAACTTTGAAGGTTTTACTGTTTAAGAACGAAAATGTTAATTAAATTTATTATTAATATTTTTTTTACTAGGCTTTAGAATCCAGACTAGATTTTGTTACTAAAGAGAAGTGCCAGAAAGAGAGTGAAGTTCAAGACTTGCTATCTCAGAAAGAAGATTTGGATGTTAGAATACAGATGATGAATAAAGAACTTAGGGATGGACAAGAATTTTTAAAAATTCAAACTGGTAACTATTGAATAAAAAGTATAAAATTACAATGAGATGTTTGTACGGCAGTGGCCAGAGGAGTTTTTAAAGAAAAAGAATTCTTTGTTGCTCTACGTTTCGGGTACCATTGGTGCCCTTCTTCAGGAGCTCTTTAGGGTAGGAGAGGAGTGAACGTTGAGACTGAAAATTATATTGACTTTAATTGGAATAATTTCATAATACACATGAAATTCTAAGATGATATGTATTCATCTTACATTTACTCTTACGATTTTTCATAAAATAAATATCCTTTTTCCATATGTATATGTATATATATATTTTTTGTTTCAGATAAGGTAATAAGCGAATCGCATAATATTGTGAAGAACGCAGTACATGAAGTTGACAATCCTGCCTTTTCTTCTGCCACTTGTTCAATAGGTAAGTAAATGACTTTCATTTGATTTCATTAGACAATCAGTCTAATTGAATTTTCTTCTTCTTCTCTCCAGCGCTATAGTCCTCCAAGGATCAAAGCTTCCTCACAGATATTTCGCCATTCTTTCAGTCGGCGCTCACTCAAAGTTGCGCCAGGCCCGACTACATCATCCAGCCCAACGCACGTCGGGCGTTCCTTTCTCTGACCACCGCCTGATTTTCCATAGAGCAATTTGCGAGGAAAGCATTCTAGCTCCATCCCATCAACATCTCCTAATAATATTCGGCTGATTAATAGAGCTCGAAGCTCATCATTTGTCCTTATTCTCCATAGGCACACACAGGGCCAAAAATTTATCGAAAGATTTCTCTTTCATTTAGTATACTTTCTTTGCTCTTCACCAAGACCCAAGTTTCACACGCATATGTGACTACCGGTTTTAATAAGAATGTATACATTGCACTTTAATATTATTAGACAGTGTTCTGAATCGAAAGACATTTTGTAGGCCATGAAACCATCGGTTCGCGTGCTATTCTAGCTATAATTTCATCGCTTATTTCATACTGCTCGGTCACCAGACCTCCCAGATATTTAAGTTCCCGGCATATATGTATAAGCAGTGGCAATGGGAGCTACATATCTTCTATAAGTTTTATAATTTTCATTTTTGTTTCCAAACCCAGTCCCACTATTCCAGATTTGATATTTCTGATAAGTAATAATATAAACAACAGACATTTGAGGCTCTTTGACTAATTCAGCTTTAATTAAGTTAGTTGCTATCAACTTCTAGACATGGAAATTAAGTACTAATTAGCTAACATATTTAATCAAACACTAAAGTGGAATTTAGCAATTTGTAACCTCATATATATCATATTTGCCGACTTTCAATTCTTATTGTTCTTTTATCAACACACTTTTCACCGTTTGGCCCGGGTTCTTCTTTGTCTTCATACAAATAGGTTTATCTTTAGGCCTCGCCTATATCGGCGGCGCCCTCAAGTTCTTCCAGAGCTCCTACCAACGAGAAGTTACGAGAAAGAAACCAAATGGCCTTCCCTTAAAAAAAGTACGCTAATTTACTTCGGTCAGTTAACCAATTTATCATTTTTAACAAACATATTCGCGTCTCGCGTCAGTCCTTTGAATATTGAAGTATTAACTCTGATGATGTCACATTTAGGGGAGGTATTAGCTAAGTGGTTAGCACGTTGGACCCCCACTCGGAAGTCGCAGGTTCGAGTCCAGTGCTACCCTTAGATTTTTTCTTCCTAGGAGCGTCTACAGCTCACTGTTCGGTGAGGGACAGTGTTGTCTGTAGCGAGAGAACACTGTCCGGACGCCGGCAAGGCACTGAGAAGGCTCCGGGCGCTAATGACCATTGATGCTGAAGCGCCTTAAAAAGAATAAATAAAAAAAAATGTCATATTTGAATATTATTTTCGGACAAAGAAGTCTCAAAATCTATACCTTCAGAAAAATCATAATTTTGAGCGCATTGCTTACTTTTATCAAATCGGAAATTGAAAAAAATCTTAACTACCTAAAAGTCACTCATTGGTTTAATACCAGTAAACTTAATTAGTCACCTCATTGAAAGAGAAGGTACTTACGTGTATTTCTCATTATTTACACCAAATTCACAACAAATAATTGTTTGTTTTTTTTTCAATTTCAGTTTCATACTAACTCCTCATTTTTCTCGTATTTTCTTATATTATTCTTCTTGTATTTTTCTCGTAGATTATTTTACATCTCTGGCTGAAGGATTAGACGCTTGCCTTCTTTATTTACAAGACAAAGTTACCTTAGAAAACATAATTAGGTTAGCTCATGGGACTGCAGATTTTGTACTTTTCGGCAAAGCCACTTCAAATACATCCCCAAATATTGAATTTGGAGAACGTTAGTATCCAGTTAATTCTTTGCGTTTTGCTCTTTTTTTAAGTAACTTTTACAAGTAACTTTTCATATTTAAGAAAACCTAATCTATTAAATTATATTATGAAGGTATGGGATCGAAATGTAAAGAGGTTGGTGAAGAATGTATGAAAGTGTTGTCCGATTGTAGAGTGGATTCTTCAGTCAATATTACATCAATGAAAAAATCAATTGCTGACTTAGTGAGTATGATTGCCAGTTTACAATCCTCACTTCAGGCTAGCTCAGTTTCTGTTGGAGACCTTGTGGAATCTGAATTAGCAGCCATGGACAAAGCTATTGAGGAAGCTGCAAAGAAAATTGAGGTAATCTTCAGTTTTTCCATTAAATTGAAAATTTATCAACAAAAAAATAAAGTATTGCTAATTGTTTCGAACTTTTTATCTTTTTGCTCAAAAAAAGTTCACAAAATCGCTGTATTATTACTAATATAAGATCAAGAAAAGGATATTCAATAATATTAACATTTTTGATTATCATTTCATTCAATAGGAAATGTTGACACAATCTCGTCAGGCAGATTCTGGTATAAAACTCGAAGTCAGCGAAAAAATATTGGATTCATGCACTGGATTGATGCAAGCTATTAAAATACTTATTCAGAAATCACGAATTTTACAAGCTGAGATAGTTGCACACGGCAAGGTAAATGATTTTTAGTTATAGTAATAAAATAGAATGTTGCGTAAAATTGAAGATCTGACTTTTCCGACCATAACTTTCTTTGGAAAATCAAAAGCCCATATTTTATAAGATTTATATTAAAAAATCTTGTTATTTCTTGCCCCTAGGGTACAGCTAGTGTTAAGGAATTCTATGCAAGGAATCATCAGTGGACGGAAGGACTGATATCTGCAGCCAAAGCAGTGGCAATGGGAGCTACATATCTTCTGTAAGTTTTATAATTTGTATTTTTGTTTCCAAAACAGTCACACCATTCCACATTTGATATATATAATAATTTATGCCGGCTTTTCGATTAATTTGCTTATAATTAATTAATCAATCTATATTTATTTTTATTTAGAGAAGCTGCTGATGAAGTGGTTAGCGGAGGTGGAGGTAAAATTGAGATGGTTATAGCAGCAGTTCACGGTATTTCAGCCAGTACTGCCCAATTGGTTGCTGCAAGCAAAGTAAAGGCTAAATATGGTTCAAATTCATTATATGAATTGACTAATGCTTCTAAAGGTGTTACTCAAGCAACTGCTGGCGTACTTACAACAGCAAAAGCTTGTGTTCAGCTTGTAGAGCAATCAGGTAATGTAGCATATCTTATCTAGCTAGTAGGATTCACATTTTCGCTTTATTTTAAAGATAATCTGACCCAAGCTAATTTTTCTAACAAATGAAATAATTCTACTTCTTGCTTGGTCGATTAGTTCAAGTTTATGATTTTAATATCAAAACTGGTTTATTTAATTCATTGTAATATAATAAAAAAAATTTATGTTTAGATGATTTCGATGTGTCTGATCTTACACCTTACAATGTAAAGAGGTTAGAAATGGAAGCTCAAGTAAAAGTATTAGAATTAGAGAATTCTCTGGAACAAGAAAGATCAAGATTAGCTGCACTTAGAAGGCAGCACTATGCAATGGCTCCAGAAGCAGATCAGTTGCAAGTTTAAAAATAAATAAATAAATTTTAACGCACTTTTATTTCAACTAGGTAACTAAATTTAAAATTCTATAAATAACTATCTTCTGAACTGAAATTTTAAATAAAGGGCTATAATAAACTAATGGTGATACTATATTCCTAATTCATTATAATGCGGCAATAAATGATTAAATGTGGTTTTTTTTTTCTATTATTCATTCGTTACCCACAAAAACAATGATTTCATAAATTGTGATTTTTTTATATAACGATAGTATAATATGTTGTATGCGTTCATAATAATTGGTAACTATATAATTATTTTAGTCAGAAAATCTAGGCCAGTGGTTCTTTGTAGAGTCTACCGTGGTTCTTGATATTAATTTTTATTTAGTTTCAAATTATCTCTTAATACCTATAATACCTGACTCAAATTTGATAAGAATAGACGATTTTGACGTTCTAGCAAATAGCTTTTATTAAAAAAAAAAAATAAAATAAAGAGATGTAAATGATTAAGGAGATCAGAGGATGCAAGCAAAGAGAGAAAAAAATAAATGAAAATTATAACTTGCTATATTTCACAAGTAATAAAGTTCTCAGTTAATAATTAAACTTATAAAATTCTTTTTATGTAAATTAATAATTTTATTTTAAGTTTTAAAAATTGTTTGCATATATATTATTCATTTTTACTTCATATTTCTAACATCTCCAAATAATTAGAGCATCTCTTTATATTTAAAAATAACTTGAATAATTTTTTTTGTTTCCGAATACGCAAATATATATACTTATATTTTGACTTGCGTTATGGTTATTTTCTTCTTTTTTTTTTGGCACGAGGACCTACTGATCTAGATATTTAAAAAGGGAAATAAAAATCTTATTTTGAGGCTTCTTTTATTTATTTTCAGGATTCATTTATTACCGCAATATACGACAATTTAATGTAATTTATTACAGCGCAGTTTTGGGCGCTATTGATAACAAATTATTTATGTTAGGTTAAATTTAACAATTTGAATTTAATTTTTTTTTTAAGGGGTTTCACCTTGGCTTTTCCTAGGTATGGTTTTTTTTTTTTTTTTCTCCACTAGTGATAAATCTTTCATTAATAGTGATAACTTGGCCATTTAATTATTTATATTAATAAATGAAGGTATTATAAATTATTAAAATAAATCAATAAATTCTTCAATAATTAACATTTTATTTTATTTATTTTTTAATTTGCAAAAAATATTTCGAAAAGGAAAAAAACAAATGTATTAAAAATATGTATTAACTTTTTTTCCATATCATACATTAACTTTAAATCAAAAAAAAAAAAAAAAAAATTCAAGATTAATGCTTATTTTTTTTTATAAATTAAATCCAAAAATTCAAATAGTTTCAATTCATTTAAATCTTATCAAGTTTGTTTCGTATATGTATCTAGTCCTATGGGGGATATTCATAATTTTTATTGATGTTCATTCAGTAGATTTTAGATAATCAAAGTTCAAAACAGCCCAATATTTTTTAAGCAGAAGAAATATAAAATTAAAATATGGGGGGGGGGAATATATCACTACTTAAATTTTTTACCAGACTGTAACCATAACTGTTTTGTGAAGTTGTTATCAAAAGATTGATTAATTTTTAAAAAATAATTACAGTAGTTAAAATAGAAAAAAAAGGACATTTACATTTTTTTATTTTTTTTTTTTTAATTATTTTTAAATAACATACAGTATGCTCATTACTATAATGTTGAAATGAAAGGCTTACTAAAATATCGATTAGTAAGATCGATTAGGGATTCTGTGATCTCATAAAGTAGAAAAAAGAAAGTGAAAAAAAAAAGTATATTTTTTGTAAACCTGAGAAATGTATAGCATATTTTAAAGATTGAAGATGAAATTTATGGAATTTTTATAATTTGGAAATTTAAAAAATTCCTAACACAAAAGAAATTATGTCTAAAAAAAATTTTTCGTTTATTTGGTGTTTTTTGTTTTTGTTTTGTTTTTTAGTTGAAAATATCAAGATTTATAAATTCTTTAGTAATCTCGAATTAATTTGAATGAATTATTTGGTCCGCAATGCTGTAAAACATCAAAATATTTTTCGAAATAACCTCGTTTTATTTTGTGCTGCTCATCGGAACTGATTTCAGACGTTCGCTAATCGCCAGGATATCTTGATAACTAGTGTGATATCGTTGATTAGTTCGTGCATACATTACAATTTTTTTTAGGGGGCAGCGGATATAGAAAATGTTTACAGAGTGACCTTCATATCTATGATGGCATGAAAGTTGTTTTGTCGGAGTTCTAAGAAGGTATATTATATGTTTTGAAGTAAATAAGAACTACAATTAAATTGGGGATGATATAAACTATTTTTTCTAAACAATTATTAATAATTATCATATATTTTTTTTGCTGCTAACCATTGTAGAAAACATTATTGACAAATATCGCCAACTGCTAACCAATTAACATTTATGTTTATATTGTGTGTGCATATCACGATTATAAACATGCAAAAAATAAATCGTTTATTAACAATTTTTATTATATAATTATTTATGGATATTATTAAGTAATAATATCAATAATTGTTCAGTTAAGAATCGTTTAAATTTAGTCCATAGATTACTTTACATTTTATTTCAAAACCGATTACACACAATGCCTTTTAAAGATGATTGGCAAACTTCTAAAGAAGGTCACAGAATAAAGGAGGCTATTATGGAAAACTTATTCTTTGAATTTAAACATATACAACACTATATAAAATACAGAAACAGTCTCTGTTTCAGGTTTGAACGTTCAAACATAAATATGAATTGAGCTTTACTAGGAAAATATTTTCCCTCGGCGATTCGTTCGCATACATACAATATTTTCCTTCCAGGATCGTATTGTAAATAGGTCCTGATAAAGAGTTGATAGTCGAATAATATCGAGTTTTAGTAAAAAAGAAATCATTCTCTTATATTATCCATGCTATAATGCTGTACAATATTTATTTATAAATTAGAAACGCATTAAATAATAATTGTTCAGGTAAGATTGATGACGAGAGTCAGATATTTAATTCCTTGTTGGGATAAAATTGATGACGAATAACTTCTTTTTTAATTGTATATTTTTACTTGATAAAAAAAAGGGATGTTTCTACCAAAAGCGGTTATCTTAAGCCTTTTCCCATCAGATTCCGTGATAGCATGTTTGTTTTTGTGGTCATCGACCGGTTTCGGGCGTTCGCCCACAATCTAAACTAAAATTAAATCTATTTGGTTCAAAACAGCTTTTAAGTGTGTACATATGTGAATAATGTATGCAAGTCGAGAAAATAAAAAAAAAATTAATGTGGAATGTATGTTACATTAAGGTTGGATAACACACTTATATAATTTTTCAATGATATATCTATAACAGTCTGTACTTAGGCTCGTTTAGACTTGTTATATTTAGGCCCCGTAAAGAACCTAAATTTAAGTATACATGCGTACATGGATGGTGTGTGTGTGGATTATGGAAGATGAAATGTGGAGTGGAATACATAATTATCAAACAACTTGCTTATATAGATTAATTAATTGTTCAACAACATATTTATTTATCTATACTGTCTTAGGATCATTCAGCTCATTTTTTATCATTTCTTGTTGTCAGTAACTATTTCACAGTAGCCCACGGCTGACACAGTGTTCTTTCGCTCTGTTATAAATAAATAAATAAAATGGTAGGAGAGTATGTGTAAATAATTATCAAAGTAAATCTCCTTTAAAAAAAACATAGTTTAAGTTACACAACCCCATTTGCTGGATATTTTCATTTTAAAGGGAACTATATGCCCCTTTAATGACCGAAATATGTGTTTTCCCACTCAGCTATCAACACCCCTCTCAGAAACATTTCGAAAAACCACTGTATTAACTAAACTAAGTTTGCTCTGTGCAAGTCTGTGTTATCACACTGTTTTGACAAAAAAACATCCTGATGGGTGAACGCCGATGACCACAAAAAGACTGTGACGGAAAATATCTCTGATGCTCACCAGCTCTGCAGAACCAACCAACAATAATAATCATTTTACCAATTTACCGTACATAATTTATGTGGATTAATGATTAGAATTTTAAAAAAATACCTATAATTGTAACAGCATTACAAACACTACAATATTAATACAATTAAAGTGCTGTTATCGTGTAAAAAAAATTATAGGTATTACAAATTCTAATCAATTAATCCACAATAAATTATAATAAAATGATAAATTAATTCGCCATGCTGAAGATGTTCACTTACGATTGGATGTCCTTGTTTTTTTTAACATGTAAAAATATTTAATTAGAAAAATGTGGAAATATTTGTCACCAATTTTATTCCAACCTATTAAATAATTTTTCGAACTGATGTCTTTTTTTTGTTGCTGGCGTAATTGAAACTCATAAGCAGGTCCTTTAAATAACAAAAAATAAATGTATAAAAACTGTAAATGAGAGCATGCAGATAAAACTATAATAAGGCCAGAATCCGATTTTGGAAATGACATTATTATCTATCCAGTAATAAAAGATCCCAACCTTTTTTTTTTTTTTGTTGTTGTAGGGTTAATTAATAAGCAAAAAATTCATAACAAATGGTGGGTTTTTATTAAAAAAATAAAAAAATAAAAAAAAAATTGAGAAACAAAAATAAAAGCCCTGTCAGTTGATGATTTCCCCGTCAAATAATCTACTCTGGAGGGGCGGGTGTTGGTGTATTGGTTTGAGCATGGACTTGTAAGTGGGAGGACCCCAGTTCGAGTCCCAGCGTATAACTAAATTTTATATTTGTTTAAAAAATGTTAATAGTAAAGTAGGTGCTTCCGCCCCCGTCCACGACACCTAATTTGGTAGTTGGACGTTAAGCCCGCCCTGAAAAAATAGGCATTACTTTACTTAATCTACTCTGGAACTTCTATTCTAAAGCACAGTAGATTTAGCTTCATAACCTCCTCGTTTTTCTCATTTACATATCCATAATGCCAAAAATACTAAGATTTTGTATATAATCTGTTATTTTTATATCATGTACTTTTGACTGCAGCATAAAAAAAAAAAAAAAAGTAAAAAAAACTGCTCAAATCTTTAATCCTTTGATAATAGTTATATATATTTTAGCAGATTTTTTTTAATACAGAATATTAATTTATAATGCATTTTTTTTTTTTTTAAATCATGTGGTATAAATATCTACATCGAATAGAGTTAACAATTTCCTTTATGAAACCCAAAAGTGAACATCATATCGGCTATTGTTTGATAAACTATTTTGTAAGAAGCCATGATTATTCCACAAATTGATCATATCTAAAAAAAAAAAAAAAATGCAGTATTTTAGTCGATTTAATTATGTGCCTGGAAGCATATACTTCCAGGAATTGATTATATAGTTTTGAGATACTGAGAATACATTTCCAACTTGACCACTATACTCTTATATATATTATTATTATTATTATTTGAAATTAAAAAGAAGCATACAATAAACTTAGGCTAATTTGCGTACAGTTTGTAACAAATGAGTTTTATTTTGTGTATATATATATAAATCTAACTTATTTTTTATATGTTGAAGAGTGATATAATAATTCCTTATTTTTTAACATTAAATGTGTATTTTTTTTTTTTAATATTATTTTCTCTTTAATTTGCTGCCAAATGTTTACAAATATTAAAAAATTATTTTATACAAATGAAAAAATTATATACACTCCTAAATTATATAAATATATATATGTAAAAGAAGAATTATAAGGTGTAATATTTATATACTGGTATTTGTATATTTTTAAATATTACTGTAATTATTTCAAGATGTATAGTTATTTATTTACCTTTTTACTTTAATGTATAAAGTTCATTTTCTTAACTTCTTTTTTTTTAGAAATGTCAATTTTAAATGAAATTGTTGAATGTATGGAAGAAATTTGACCTTGTATTTAATTTAATCTTTAAAAAAAATATGAATTAGAGGTAAAAATATTAATTTTTTAATTAATTCAAGACGTTTATATTAACAAATAGTAAGGCTTAAAGCGTGCACATATCTTTCTGTTTACGTGCTGTTGAATCCATCATGATCTAAAAATTTTTCATTTCTTTTTTTTGTTATTTTATCGCAAATATGCGCATTACACATATTCCATTTACTTGAAATATTTTTCTGGGGAAGCAGACTTCCTTCTAAAGTGCCATTTCAGTTTATTTTTACTTTTACTACTTACACTTAGTAAGAGGAAGTATTGTAATCGTGTCAAATTTTCGATATCGAGTTTTCACCGGAAATATCCGTTTTGAGGTCCCCTGAGCCCAAAAAAGTGGTTTTTAGCAAATGGTGTGTGTGTGTATGTGAACAGCATAGCTCAAAAACGACAAACCGTAGATGATATTTCGTTTAGGTATCACCATGGGATCTGACAGTACGTTATCTTTCAAAATTCCTTAACTAGGAAGTACCACTTTACTAGTTATTTTTTACTTTTTTGCGATTTTTTTTTCAGAAATGGCTCCGACGATTTTCTTGAAACTTCCCATATAAACTAAACATACAAAGAGCTACAACTTTTACTTAAAACATTTTTTTCTGGGAAAATTTATTTAAGGGCAGTTTTAGTGGAGGGGTGGGGTTATGTTTTTCTCTAAAGTGCTATCATAGTTGATTATACAATTCTATCATCTAAACAAAATTAATTAGAAATGAATAGATGACCAAAATTCCGAGTTTCAAGAAAATTAGTGCGCTTTTGAAAACTAGTGCGGAAGTGCGCTTTTACTGAAGTTTTTTTTTTTTCAGTTTTCGACGAATTTCATTAAATTTGGTACAGAAACTATAAAATTTGTAAATTATAATTTTGTGAATTGGAGTAAGAGAAAATTGTGTGTGTGTTTCACACCAGATTTTTTTTTTTTTTTTTATAATTCGTTCATTGTTATATAGTGTACAAAGAATCAAATAGGTTGGTAAAAT
Source organism: Triatoma infestans (assembly GCA_011037195.1). NCBI lineage: Eukaryota > Metazoa > Arthropoda > Insecta > Hemiptera > Reduviidae > Triatoma > Triatoma infestans. The sequence goes on along the minus strand of JAAEAF010001073.1, from coordinate 106,611 downwards.
TCTGATGAGGAAAATTAGTTTATATCCTGACAGTTTTCCTGACATTTCCTGACAGATTTTTTTTTCTCTACGTTTTCTCGATAAAGATCCCCAGAGGTTTTCTTTAAAACTTAGTTTACTAACTAAATAACTATCACTCCTGTTTTGATACTTTGAATTCACATACATAGAGCAGATGGAAAGTCACAACTTAAGTTCTTTTAAGTGCCATATCACATATTATAACGAATAAATTTGAAGTCATCTAAATACTTAGTAAAAATAGAAGTTTGAAGAAAATCGATCATTTAGACTTATAAAAGAATTGAAAGTCAAGTACTATTTCAAACTCGATTAATTTCTTGTTTTGTTATAAATTTTTTGAAAAATTGAAACTATAATGTATAAAGTAAATTACCTTCACTTTCTCTCAGTTTTGTGTTACACATTCTTGTTCAGGATTGCCTTTAAAGATAACCGAAGTATATTAGTACTAATTCCCCTGAATAAATAAACGAATAATGAATGAAATAAACCAAGTTTATCTTTCCATGTATAAGTGCAGAAGCATTTTATTTTTTTAACTCCACCACTATAAAAGGAAGTATTATGATCATGTCAAATTTTCGTTTTCACGGAGATAAATGTTTTGAAAACCTCTGTACATGAAAAACAAGTACCGAGAATTGCTCAAGGTAAGGAAAAAAAAAAGAAGAATCCCAAATGCAAGCTTGGTATTCATTTAGATAGTACCAAGAAATCTGATAAGGTTTGGTAAAACTCAGTTTACTAGTAAACTATAAAGATTGAATAGTTTTTCATGTTTTTATACAATACGTTTTTTCAAAGGCCCCCCCATTTGGTGAAAAGCGAACTTTCTCTCATATACAATAATTACTATTTATTATAAAGATTATTAAATTAATTTAGCTTGAAATAAAATTAGACAAAATACTTATGTGAAAACGACACTAGCGCATTCTGTCTACCTCTACATTAAACAGATTTTTCTTTTTTTAAATTTATTGTATGAAACATAATATATAAACAGACTGAATACGCTAGTGTCGTTTTTTAGTTAATTGCAAGACATCTAGTACAATTAGGATTGTAAAAATTATATCAATTCTTTCAGTTATCATCGTGCCATTTTAGATTCGATTAAAAAAAACTCGGGTGGGCAATATCCCAGGCTTATTCTGCTAATCGTTGACCCATTTTATAAGTATTACTGGTTGTAAAACCAGGTTTGTTAAAAAAAAGAAATAAAAAAATTAGTGGTTATAATAAATAATTCAAGTGTCTTGATTACCATTTCAAACTACACCAATCAATTTTCAAATATGTCAAAAAAACGTATTCTACGCATGATGCAACTGTCATATGACAGATACCGTTTGAGTTTTTTTTGTGGTATACATTTTAGACAATAAACTAAGGACCATTTGCATATGTTGCACGATCCTCCATCTAAGCGTAATATTAATAAGAAATCAATTGGGATGTAAAAATGTGAAGTTTGATGACAATTTATCCAGGGTAATTAGGAAATGCAGTAAGTGAAAGCCGTATATTATTCTTTCAGTAATTATGATACAAACGGACAAAAATTAATTTCCAAAATGAATTATTAGCCAGTTAATAATTCTTGGCGGAAATGATGTTTATATATTCCATTCAATATAGAATAGACATTAGCTCGGATCAAACTATGGTCCAAAATAATAACTAAACAAAGTTTGTCAACGAAAATTTTTATTTACTAAAAATTGAGGAATACTCAATCAGCTGGAAAATATAATTAATAATTAATTGGATGTTAAGTTATTAACAACTTGATAATAAAAATTTTCAAAATTAAAATATGTAAATGATAAGTGATTCAGATTTCTATGTTTCTTCCCAAGGTATACTGGGTTTAAGATGTTGCCAATTACCTTATGGAACGTTTTTTGCTTACCTTCCCAGCTTTATCTTTATCGTTGGTTACATGGTATGCATAAGACAAGCACTAATAATTGGTCTGCCCAATCGAAACCGATTATCAACTTTAGCCAAGGTGAGATAAAAAGTTGATCAAAATATTATTCTTTGATAATGATGCCACAATTATTGTGAGAATGAAGAAAGTACCAAAGGAAGGATTAGCATAATAGAAAGTACCAAATTTATTTTTTGCACTTAATCGAGAATTTTTATGCCTTTAGTAAAACATTTCGCTGGCCCAATGGGCATCTTTCGGCTAGTACAGGTCTTTCTTCGTGCACAATATCGATAAATTAGGTATCTAGGCAATGTGGATATTATTTTGTCATACATTCACCAGGTAGTAATATTAATGCAAAATAAATATGTTAAATAAATAATAAAATAATAATGTAAAATACTTCTTTTATTCTGTATAACCTTCAATCAGAGTTGATATAGAAAGAGAGAGAGAAAAGACAACACCTTCTAAAAAGAAAGAATAAAAATAATGTAAAAAAATTACTAATTAATTAGGAAACGAATCCAATAATTTGGCTCTGGTTGCCCAATAAATTTTTGTCAACATAGCCCACTTATTAGGCTCGTCAATATGTAAGCGTAGGGCAGAGCACGGAAGAATGTGTTCCCTGTCGACTAGTGTCCTGTGTCACAGGCTTCGGGGGGTGGGTGTCGCCCTTCCACCTGGTGCTTAATGGATATTGTTTAGTTCCTGGTTTAAAAGCGATACCCAACTGCCAAACGTGGCACAAGTGACGCCAAATTGCCTGTAATAATGGTGAACAAAATAATAATAAAATGAAAATAGTTACAAGAATTAAAGAATTAGAACTTAAAATAGAATTATACTATAAATAAATATGTGAGAAGAACATAAAAGTAATAAATTACAACAAAATAATGGTTACAAAGTAAAATATTTAATTAATTTTTGTCAATTTCATACATTTTTTTTAAACTTAAAACTTCATTTTTGAATTAATTCTTTCTGGGAGGAGTTAAGCTCGTCTAGCTAATTCCGAATTTCTCATTCGAAATAATTGTAATAAAACGAATACTTTTTAACTAATTGAGAAATTAAGCAGAAATTGAATTCTGAGATACGAAGGACTTACTTAAATTTAAGGATAGCTAAACTTTTTTGAATTGCTGAAGGGATTCAAAGATTTATTTGTATTATTCTCTGGAGTTATTTTATATTCGTCTAGATCTTTATTGTATTTATATGTGGAATTATTTTATTTTATTATGAGGAATCTGTCGGCAGATTATGAAATCTCATCTAGATTACCTCTGGAATGAGTCGGAAGGAAGTTTTATGAAGTTGAATCAGGTGATAAAGTGAAATCGCGAGGAAAAGAATTGGAAAGAACATTTGACAAACAAAAGAAGTGAATTCTTTGCCCAACTCTCTTGCTAACTTAGTTTGACCACTCCATTTTCTGAGCCTAGAATGGTATAATAAATGGAAATAGCACTTTAGAAGAAAACATAACACCATACATCTCCCCTAAAAGCCGCCTTAAATGAATTTTCCTAGAGATACGTTTCAAATAAAAATTGTAGCTCAAATTTATGTAATTGATATTTCAAGTTTAAAGAAAATCGATGGAGCTATTTTGGAGAAAATTGCAAAAAAGTGAAGAAAAGAAACAGTAAAGTGATATTTCCGGTTGAGGAATTTTGATAGATAACTTACTGTCGGATCCCCCATGATGATAAATAAAAAAAGGAATAGTTTGAACTTTATACTGTTCACATATATATACACACACACACCATTTTCTAAAAACCCCTTTTTTTGGATTCAGGGGTCCTCAAATCGTGTATTTCCGGTGAAAAACACGATATCGAACATTTGACACGATTATAATACTCTTACTAGGAGTAAGAGAAAGTAATAAAATAAATAGATAATAACATCAATATTATATTATTAAACGTACGATAAAATTTGTAATAGAAAAATAGAATAAGATTAAGTTTTAAATAAGATAAGATGCATGCTCATAAGAAAAATTTAGTAAAGTAAACAGCAGACTACAGCGCAAAATAGTAAAAGAGTAGAGAAACTTGGAAGAAAGAGTGAGAAAGACTGGTATGACTAGTGCCTAGAGAGATCTGGCAGTCCCCCTACTACACACGTTTCAATTGTAGGCAAAACAGCTACGATGAAATTTTCTTTTTCTTGTTAAAATAATTCCATTCAATGAATAAGTACAAAAACTAAAATGGGAATATAAAACAGAGGCCCGAGTAAAATAAATTGACTGCAAAAACTTGAATAAAATAGAAAAATGATTTACGAGTTTAAGATTAGGCGAATTTTAAGAATCGATTCGTAAGGTTAAAGAAGAAAAAATCCTAAGGACTAGAAAAATGCAGAAATGTCTCTTTATTACGTCAAAATATTGTAAAAACCACGCTTGTTTTTAAGTTATTTAACAAAAAAAAATAACTTTTAAAAAAATAAAATTTTTAAAGAAATAAATTGTGCGTTTAATGATATAAAAAATAGAGACTTCCTTTAAAGATTTATACATATGTTACCCAATGGCTTCAAATTAGTGGAAGTTTCTTTCCTTGTTTGAGAAGCGCCACCTAATATAGATCTATAAACAGTTTTTCTCAGGAATAATAAGATAAATCTTGCCTTTGTTGATCACAGCTGTACCATTTTTATTCTAATTTATTTTTTGAAAAAGTTAATTGTTTTTAAATAAAGGTAAAAGGTAGCGAGAGGAACTTCTTTTGACCCAAGTAACTGTTGTTTTTAGAAAATGGACCCTCTGTGTGAGTTTGATGTATGCATGTGAACAGTATAGGTTAAAAAAGAAAAATAGTAGAAAGTCCAAACTTGATATTCCGTTTAGGTATCACAATGGGATCCGTCAGTAAGTTTTGTATCAAAATTTCTCAACTGGAAGTACCACTTTACTGAATCATTTTTTTCCACTTTTCTGCGATTTTCTCTAAAACGGCTCCAATGATTTTCTTTAAACCAACTATGTACACTATATACTGAAGTGGTACTTAAAGGAAAGCATAACGCTACTTTTCCCCTAGAACCCTCCACATATCAATTTTCCCGGGAAATTGTTTCAAATAAAAGTGTTTTCCTTTTATGCGAGCATTTATGTGTATGAATATTTTTTTGTGTATACGTGTATTTATGTGATTAGATAGTGTACGAAGTTTAAAGAAAACTGTTGAAAAAAACATACAATAATGTTGCACCTCTAGTTTATTATTATTATTATTATTTGTCTGTGGGAAGGGACCAAACCCTACGCTATCCAAAGCCACACTGGGCCCATATAGCTACCCCAAGAAAAACAACAACAAATAGGGTCTAGAACAAAAATCCAGACCCGGATTTAATCCATCTAAGATTCACCGCAGTCCGAATAAATCCTTAAGCGGACATAGCCTAAGCTCTTCCACAGACATCCTATTCCGACCAAAGATCCTGAACCTAATTTCCTCACAACCCAGGCAATCAGTCATAAGATGGATGGGTGTTTCCTCCTCTGTCTTACAGACTCTACAAAATGGATCCGGCATGAGCCCCATTATTAGAGATGTCTCCTTAAACCACAATGTCCAGTAAGAGATCCAACCAGATGCCTGAGAGCGCTCCGTGAAAAACACAGCACGTCTCACTAATGGCCTTGTCCGGATCCCCGATGAGCATTTTGGACTGCCGAAAATCAACTAAGCTCATCCATAAGGATGAATGCTGTGAAGCTGTCCATGTCTGAAGCCTGACAGACATGTACCAGAAGACCCGCCAATGAAAGGAAGAGAGGCGCCTAATTTGGCAAACCTATCCACCACCTTCTCATACCCAAAAATTCCCATGTGACCCGGCACCCAGACTAGAAGCATATCCTTCAGAGAAGAAAGCTCTTTCAGTCTTTTAGAACATTCTAACACCAACCTTGAAGTGAAGACACATGAACTCAGCACCTTCAACGCAGCTTGGCTGTCCGAGCAGATACAAACACCTTTTAAGTTAGTGTTACTTACTCTCGCATCCAAGACACAACAAAGAATAGCATAAACCTCAGTCTGGAAGACCGTGGTCCATTCACCAAGAGATACTGCCAAATGATGTCCGGTCTCAAAATAGACCGCAGCTCCAGACCTACCATCCATTCTGGAACCGTCCGTATACCACCGGAAGTAATTATCAGGTATCACGCCAGACGGACCCAATCTTGACCAATCTTCCCTAGAGGGTAACCTGACACTGTAAGAATGGTCGAAAACAAAAGTCTTCAACATTCTATCAGAAGGAAAACCTGCAACAGGAACCTTCAAAAGCATCTCGCGCTGAATGGTAGAGTGACCATATCGCTTACCCTGTCAAAAACCTGCCTGTTTAATTCTATAACAGGCTTTCTTTGCCATAGTTTTCACCTCTGCAAAGAGCGGTGGAATTCCTAATGAAATCTCCATTGCAGCTGTAGGCGTGGTCCGCATCGCACCGGTCACCGCCTGACCGGAAGCCAAGCGTTGAATATCTTCAAGCAGCAGTCCAGCGGATCTTATCTCAATGCGACGCCACCACACCACAGCCGCATACAACAACCTAGGTTTAATAACCATACCATAAATCCAAAACATCATCTTGGGAGTAATCCCCCAATTTTTACCTACGATTCTTCGACATTGCCAAAGGGAAATAATTGCCTTTTGAAGCTGTTCCTTAACGTGTTCCGACCAATTTAATTTACTGTCAAGAACCACCCCAAGAAACTTCACCGATATACAAATCTGAACAGAAGTCCTTAATAACTAGGAGGTTTTAATCCTGCGATCTTCCTCCTAGTATTAAATAAAATCACAGAGCATCAAACGATACTCTGTCAAATGCCTCTTCAACATCAAAGTAGCACCCTAAAGCATATTCCTTTCTCACTAGAGCAGATTCTATCCTACACTTCCAGTTGATGGATTTTGCTTAAAATCTTTGTATCTGATGCGGTGATAGATCCTAAATGGAATTTGTTTGATTTCCCAGCGACTTTTCGTTTTTGAGATAATTGTGTTTACATACGTATATATACACACACCAATCGCTAAACATTTTTTTTCGTATTTAGAGGATGCCTAACATGTATTTCCGGTGAAAACACAATTTCGGAAATCTGGCACGATCACAGTTCTTCCTCTTACTAGAAGTAAGAGAAAGTAATTATAAACTCAAGTCCGAAAATGAAAAAATCGAGTTTGATAAACATAAATAATTAATAAAAGTTTGATAAACCTAACATGATCGCTAAAAATATGGATGATTGATAAGGAACAGCATCAAATGGAAAGGATGTACCTGGCTTTAGAAAGCCATACCTTGCTTAGTCACAGTTAGTATTCTAATTTCACGGAAGTCGCTTCTTTTCATTGTTTAGTTGAACAATAGCTACTCCAAATTGAAACCGAATTCATGCCCTTGAAATTCAAATGCTCTTATTTCAAGAAAGAAAAAAAATAACCTAAGCGGTCCAACTCTCATCAGCGTGGATCACTGTTCTGTGCAGAGATTCGTGATGTTATTATGATTTTGTAGGTAAAATGATGATAAGTTACTATGACAGATATTTAAAAATGTAAGTTTTTCTTTTGCGGAGGCTGCACCGCTACACCCACCTATTAGCTAGCTAACAAATTATATCTAGGTCCAAATCAGAGGAAAAGCTGGACTTTAATTTAAATAACTTATTGTGAACATACACTGACAGCATTCAAATAATTGTCCCATTGATTAGAATAAATTCTGATTGTGTTTTAGTCAGATCTTATTCTCAAGTGCTCTGCAGATTTTGGAGCAATCAATTAAAGACCGATTACTTCATCACTTCTTATGTTTGCTATTACTCATGAAGGGTTGATCAAATCTATTAATTCAAAATAACATTCATTTTATTTGAATTCTATAATTTTTTGAAAGAAAAATTTGGTTAAAAATATATGAGTTGCTCATAAAAATAGAAGATAATACTATTTCAAGCTATACAATTTTTACTAATAACATATAAACTCTGTATTAAACAATTACTTGCAGATTTTCAACTAGGATAATAGTATCATTTATGTGTATATCTGTTTTGGCCCAGAGGCATACAGAGAGGGTACATATTATACTAAATTGGAACGAGAGAATTATATACATAAAACAACCTGTTTAATTTTAACAAACAATAGAACATTGATAGATAATAATAAAATATTTATGACAATGCTTACTTTTTGTCATTTGATTAACAAGTTTTGACGTTAAATTATGAAAATTTTTCGAATACTTCAAAACCAGTAAGGTTAGGTAATTTAACAGGCCTCATGCCCATTTTCCTCTCACCTTCCTTGCGCACTACGGTTCGTCTTACAGTGAAAGGTCAAATATTGTTTGTACTTCGGCAAGTAGATTAATTTGCAAGGAAAACCCAAATTTTCAATCTACTCTATATAATTACTATTTCAAAGGTGTAAATTTATTGCTTATCAAAAATTAAAATAAATGCCATGGTCCAAGAAATTCCAGTTTAGTCATCACAACTTTCAGCGAACAAAATCGGGATCGCAAGCCTCTGCATCCCGAACGTAATATAGTATTACTTCCTAAAAAGACAAACAATTATTATTACTTATAAATTAATCTTTTCAGGTTTAAGTCAAAGTCTATTATCTCTAGAAAAAAATCAATAAACTTTTATGAAACAAAACCGCAATTCTTTTGTCGCTTTTTAAATGAATAATATGCAATTGAGTAAGAATGTGATAATATATTCGTGAGGTATATTTCGATTGTCTATAGTCACGTATTACATGTCCACATCTATCTACAGTGTCTGATCCAGTCTCTGTAACATCTTGGCTAGTGATGTTGCTCTTTACGGTAATGTAGTTTGAGCATATTCAGTCCAAATACAAATATTAATAATAACAATCAAAACGCGGATGAATGCTGATATAACATGGCTGAATGTGGATGAATAACTTCCATGGATGTGTATCTATATGAATCAATATTTGCGCGATTTTGTATCCTAGCGTGCAAATGCAATTATCTATCTGCACCCACTTTGACTCGCGATTATACTGTTGATCATCGCACGACTTTGTGTCCAAATGTAAACTAGGTATTTTCTATTTAATCTCCAAAGTTTAACTCTATTACCAAATTAATCGCATTTAAATGATTGCAGGTTCTTTTGGGAAGTTTACTATTCGTTCAATCTTATGAAATGTGGAGGTATATACAATGTTTTACCGAAAGGATAGCTGATTCGTTTATTCAGGTAAGTGCATGAGTAATTTAACGTAAAGAAGCCTCGCCTAACTTTAGGTAGAGGCTACTAGGCGACCTGGTGAGAGCGATCAGGGTTCGATTCGTGTGAGAGCTAAATGGTGTTGATCCAGATCTTGAGAAAAGTGTAAAATATTTTTAATTGTTAATTAATAGACTATTAAGAGTTAATAGTTAACTATCTATTAATAGTTGATTGCAGATGTGTAGCGAAGGCTATACTTGACTTTCCAGTCTGACTTGTCCTTCTGTTTGAAGTCATGGTACTCCATGGGCTGTTGTGCCCGTCTTACCAATTATATAAATCGATCAGAAATATATTTTTATTATTATTATTATTATAAAGAAAATAAAATACAATTTGGGACTCAGTTATAGAACATCGCAATCAAGCAAGTTAAATGAACTTTCATTTTCTCTTAATGCGCCCAGATTTTCTAATCTGAATTTTCATCAGAAGTTTAATGTTTTGTTCCCTTAATATGTAAATAATGTTTTACAGAATGGATTGTAGATGTCCATGTTTATACGTAACTCAAAACTGCAGGAAGTTGAAACTTGATAATACCTATGAATCAGAATGTAGGTTTTTGTCCAAATCCGTGAAAACTCAAGTCTCTTGTTTGTTTTTTTTAATTTTGCTCCTTACTGGACATATTTAGGTCTATCATTTTTGTTTGGGTAATCTTTTCGAGAAAATTGTTATTATCAGGTTTTGGGGAAAGCTGAGACCTTAAGCTTCCTTTAAAGTGTCCCTGAAAGGGCTTTATCTTCAAAATATTTTGCGATTATAACGAGGGTCATTCAATAAGTAACAAGACAAATCGCTGAAGCTCAAAAACGATTTATTTAATCAATACAAAACTTTGGCTACTTTTCAACATAGTCCCCAGCAACATTTATACACTTATCCCATCGCACTTCTAATTTGTGTATGATGGGATTGTGTATGTAAAATTATTTGGGTTGATCTCGAAGCCACTTTTGCACCTAATTTTTTTACTTCTTCATTGGATTGAAAATGTTTCCCACGTAGAGCCTGTTTAAGGGGTCCAAACCAATGGGCAAGTCCGATGGAGCGAGGTCGGGGCTATAGGAAGGATGTGGAAGAATCTCCACCCCACTTTCTTTGTGGGCGTCCCTAAGTTGTTTTGGAACCAGGGACAGTTCCAACACTCGCGTGCTCTTCTTCAGCCATCAGTTCAACAGTAATACGCCTGTTTCCTGAATTAACGCGTTAATGCGAGATTCGAGTTTTAATCGAGATTCTCGATGTAGAGATTAATCACAATCTTCAGTTTGAAAAAAAATGCAATATCTGCAACGCGGCTACAAACTATGATACCTCATTTGGAACATAACTGCTTAAATTGATTCTGATGTGTCTTGGAAGCGTCAGGTACCTATTATCTTCTCAGATTTAGAGTAACAAAGAAAAAAAAATATAATAAGTTAAATTTATAAATCAACAGAAATGAAATTGCATTTCTGCTTGGAATTATGTTACATTAATTAAGACCACATAGTTGGTTAAGTTTTCTGTTACGAAGTAATATAGAAACAAAAATTCATGATAAAATATAATAACGGCTTGTTAAAGTTTTAAAAAACCTAAAATTTTAAGAAATTAATACCAATAAATTGTCTAAATCTTACATCCTCTTATGTGCATTAAAGGGACACTCAAATACTCTGAAATTTTTGAATATATCGATATTACCAATTTACCAACCAGAATTAGCCAAGCTTGGATTATGTTACATTCTAGCTGGCGTGCCTATCTTTGCATGGTATTTGCTTGTTAAGCAACACCAAAGATTCAGGTAAATATGTGTTTTTTTTATCCTATTAATGCTTTCTAAATTTAGAATATACGAAATCAATTTTTAAATTATATTGAGGTAACAATTATGTAGTGACTTATTTCTGGGTTTTATTAAACCAGACATTTTGTATCAGAGATATTTTCCGTGATAACCTGCTTCTTTTTTGTGGTCATCGACCGGTTTCGATGGGCGTTCGCCCATCTTCAGGACGCGTTTGTCAAACAGTGTGATAACGCAGACTTGCACAGTGCAAAGTCAGTTTAACTATCACGGAAAATACATATCTCTGATGCTTTCCAGCTCTGTGGAACCAACCACAACGACCGACATTAGTATTTTTTCGTCATTTGACAAAAATAAGTCTTTACTCTCAATATAGATTGATTTAAAAATTTTAAAGGAGAAATAAATTCATGAATTAAATTGTAACATCCTATCTAAAACAAAACAAAAATCTGAGAATACTAAGCCTCTTCCCTTCACCAGTTTTTTTATTTTGAACAGACCTTTTCCAGATCAAACTATTCACACTTATATCTGGTATTTTATGCAGCATTTGCGGACCTTTCCACATATTTAACTATTCACTTATATTTCACTATTCTTGCTTTCTGTTTTCTAAACTTTCCAATATTAAGTCTTTTTGTTTCGGCCGTTTGAAGCAGTCTCATTGTTATTAATTAACTGTCCTCAATGTTTCATTTCTTATGATCATATATGATCTTTCTACAATATTTACCTAGGCATAATTATTGTTCAACTTCAACCAATAAAAAAAAAATCTCTACTCACTGAAGAATTTATAAAAAGTCCTTCAAAAGCTACTATTTCAATACTTTTACATTGTTATTTTCTTATTTAGATATATGTGGCTAGATCTCAGGCGAAGATATAGAGGCGAACTTGGCTCTGGTAGATATTATCTTTCACGTCCATGTAGAGAACTAGAGACATCGCCCAGTGAAACACCATCAATCACATTGTCTTTGAGAAGAACTAAAAGTGATTGTGATATAATTATAGCAAAACGTTTGCCTTTGGTCCAACAGTCTAAGTCAATCTGAAATAAAATAATTGAAAATCTATTTGGACTTGGAGTCTGTTTTTCAAGTTATATGGAAGTTTTGTTTTTATGGTTTAGCTCGATATAATATATTTTTCTTAATATTATTTTATTTATTTTTTTTATTAAAAAGAAAACAATAATGCATTTTCTAAAATTACAAAATTCTAATTTATTTCGAGAAAAAAAAAAAAAGAAAGGCTCATAATAATTGTTAAACTTATCTCATTTTTCGCAAAGCTTTTTGTTTTCATACGGCTTCAGCATTTAAAAATATTGAATAAATGAATTTTCATTTATTTATTAATTAAAAATAACTCTTGATTTTATTTTTAAAAATGCTGATTAAAAAATGAACTGACTAGAATTTTCTTTCATTGTATAAAGTGAAATACAAAGATAGTTCCCCAGATAGGTTCAAATTTTAACTACTTTTCATATGGTTAAGAACAGAATGTAGCAAATAAGATAAACAAAAAAAAAATGTAAGTAATCATTGAACATTAGTTTTCCATTCACATTAGTTGGTCTGTTCTTTGTTTTAACCGTGTACAAACATATTTTTTTTTCCTCTTAATTATTATTAAACTGACGGTTCTGTGTTACAACAAATAACGTTCATGTTTTGATGAAAACGTAACATCATCTTAAAAAGATCTTACTTATTTGAATTTTAACTCTAATGATTGAACAGATATAAGTATGCAAAGACAACTCTTTTATTCACTATTATACTTAAAACAAAAGGCAATATAAATTAAATTATTAAATGCACAGTGAGCTTGAAATTGTAGGCAATTAAAACTTCACTGATTACCAGCTAACCAATTGTCCGCTTGAAAGCTTAATTATTAAAGTTCTATCAATTTTTTTTTTTTTTTTTGCTTTTTAATAACTTTCAACTTATTTAATTATGGATCTAATTTCAACATTCCTTAATAGCTTTATAATCTTAACATAAGCAAGATATATTTAAAAACTATTTATAAAAATTTAAATCCAAACAAATTATTGTAATTTCCAATTTTTAAAAATTATTTTCACATTGTTTCAAAAAGAAAGAAAAGCTAGTTTCATTATATTTTTCCAGCTAACAATATAATATTTCTTTTGTAAATCTCCTATTAATCTGGCACATTAATAATATATTGAGATCATATCAGAAAATTTTTAAAACTTTTAAAATTGGTAGTAATTATTTTTTTTCATGACAGTTTCATATAAATTTGTTTTTTTTTTTTTTTTTTAATATTTCATTTAGTAAATGTAATGTGCATATTTTTAAAATTTATATTTTTCATTGTTATTGGCCATTCACTTAAAAACAAACTGCAGTTGATTTCATTAAAAATAAAAAAAAATATTATAATAAATCTTATTCCTATATTTTAAACAATTTCCAATTCTTATTTCTTTATATGAATCAATCTATAAATTTAAATATAGTTATTTATAAAATACATAGATAATTACATTAATATTATGTAACATTTACTAGCTTCAAATATATTTATTTCTAATTATATATAGCAAATACATATTTTGAATGGAAAATTTTGAACAAATTTAAAAAAAAAATGGGACAATGGCAAGAATTTTTCGAAGAATAAAGTGGCAAAAATTGAAGGTAAAATTTGAATTTTTTTTTTTTACATAATATGACTCTTTATATAAATATATATATTAAATGTAAGAATATTAAACTAAAATATTCTCTTGAAACCCTTTTCTATTTTGTCTAATTTAAAATTTTGAAGGAATAATGCAAATAACATTTCTAAAAAAAGGAAAAAACAAAAAACATTCAGAATTTCAATTAAATTGATTACTTTTATAAAAAAAACTCTGAGGAAAATATGATTTAGAAAATAGTTAACTCTCTTGAACATAACAAGCGTTTAACATTTATTAAGACCTTTTAATTAATATATTCAACTAAAGCTAGACATTCCAACAACCATCTTAAGATCTAAGCAGCTCCAAGTATTCTCAATACTGAGCTTAATAATATTTCTGTTTTCTATATTGTTATTTTTTTAACAGTTTTCAATCAAGATGTTAAAATTTTTTTTTTTTTATAATCTTTGGAAAGACTTTTTTTTTCTAATTTCTTCATAATTCTAAGCGTTGATTAAAAGCTGTAAAACAGCATTCTTATTTTTCTGAATACATTTTTTTTTTTAATGTTTTTCTACAAAAATCATTACCATATAATCAATAATATGGACAACTCACATGTCTTTATAACAAATAAAACGTTTAAATGAAGTTTCATAGAAACGATTTTATTGTATTTTAATAAAAATTACTAAAACATAAAATCCTGATATTAATGAAGTCAATTACATCACTGGGGTACAATCCATGGATTGTATTGATGCGTAGGTGGTGGAAATTGTGGATGTTGCGGTGGCGGTTGATAAACCTGATGTTGTTGGTGTAAATATTGTACGGCGGCCGTAGGTGTTCCCGGTGTGGGTGTGTGTGGTGGCGGTGGAGGCGGTTGATACACCTGTTGCCACACACCATCTTGTTGCTGTTGTTGTTGTTGTTGTTTAGCAGATTGTTGTTGTTGCTGCTGCTGCTGTTGCTGTTGTAGGTAGTTCAGATAAGTTGTTGGTTTATCGGCCGCTTTATTTACTGCTCGTAATTGTGTTTGATCACCAGGAGATACACTATTACTGATTGCTTCCATGTCTGTAGAGAATTAGAGATTATCCACTATATATATATAAATTATAATTATGCCAAAAAGAAACATAGTTAATATTTGAATTTTTGGAGGTTGGATGTTGAGTAAACTCAGTACTGGACTGACATTGACATTTATATGACTGAAATTTAAATTATAATTGAGTAATTTTTTTTGTTTTTGTTTTTGAATAAATTGTTAATTTTTGAAATGTTTCAATGATCACTTTTATTTCTAATTCAGATGAAATCCTATTTTAGTAAATTTTCGTTCCCAAAAAAAAAAACACAACGGACTCCATAATTCACGACTACTTCACTGATTAAACAAATTAAAAACCTAAATTCGTATTTAGTACATTCAGATTTTCGGGAACTATATGATCAGATTCAGCTTGAATGGACAAGGCTAATGAATAAAAGAATCAAGTGCAGTGGAGTATAAAAAATTATTAATAAAGACGAAATTTTAGTTTCTCATTCTTTCTCCCCTAAACAGAGACTTCCATCAATCAAGTCAGAGTATTTTGATTATCTTTCCAATTTGAATTATACTGATATTCAAATAAAAAATCTGATGCATTTCTCAACTTCCAAGAAGTAGATTTTCTTCAAACAGAAGTAGAATTTTGACAAAACATGATTGCCTTTAATCAGCTCCACCTCCTCTTGAATCCCCTAAAATAAATTTGATTTTTAAAAAGGTTTCAAATAAAAGAGATTGAATGTGTACATATTCAAGTTTAATCGATACTACTATTGCAAAAAAAATAGGCTCTGCGCGCCAAAGAAAAGTCGCCTTATTTAAAAAGAAAAGTAAAATAAATAAAAGTGAGGGCTTCCCGGGGGGGGGGATATGGGGTGGAATATGGTACTTAATCTAACAGAGTTTGATTATCTGACTAAATACGAAACTACCTCATGAAACATCGTTCCCACGGACAATAAAATAAAAACTGAAACATTCTTTTTAATATTTGCAGAAAAAGAATAATTGTATTCATTTATATTACTCTATTGTTTTTAATGCTCTTATTGCTACAAGTATCGCGTTCATGTCAAGATTGTCGAATTAAGTTCTCACCATGAATCGAACTTTTGGGATCTTTTGCAAAACGAAAAAGAATTTTTTAGAGATACGAGGGTCATTCAATAAGTAACGAGACAAATCGCTGTAGCTCAGAAACGGTTATTTAATCAATACAATAGTTTCAGTGCGTCAAGTTGGCATTCTTGTACTTAGGTTCTCATCAGCTGTTCGAGAGTATTTGGTAAGCATAACCTCAAATGTATTCACTTCACAATGGCGAGTCCGCTCGAGCATTGCACCTCGGAAGAACAACGCTCAGTGATTAGATTTTTTAGTTGCAGAGGGTATCAAAGTAGTGAAATCCACGAAAGAATGTTGAAAGTGTACGGGAATAACTGTTTGAACCGTTCAAACGTTTACAAATGGGTTGAACAGTTTAGTGGCCGTGAAAATGTGTGACGAGCAACGAAGTGGACGACCGGTTGAAGTTCAACTTGCTCCCTCGAATCTCGCAATAATGCGTTAATTCAGGACAAAAGGCGTGTTACTGTTGATCTGATAGCGTGTGTTGGAACTGTCTATTACATTATTTAGAATAAGCTGCAGTACAAGAAAACTTGTGCGAGATGGGTTCCAAGACAACTTACGGACGGTTTCAAATCAGTAAAAATGGGATGAGAGATCCTTCCACATCCCCCCTATAGCCCCGACCTCGCTCCATCGGACTTCTTTTTGTTTGGACCCCTTAAAGAGGCTCTCCGTGGGAAACATTTTCAATCCATTTGAAGATGTTAAAAATCAGGTGCAGAAGTGGCTTCGAGATGAACCCAAAGAATTTTATGCCAGAGGCATATACAAATTAGAAGAACGATGGGACAAGTGTAAAATGTTGTTGGGGACTATGTTGAAAAGGAGCCAAAGTTTTGTACTGATTAAATAAATCGTTTTGAGCTACAGTGATTTGTCTCGTTACTTACTGAATGACCCTTATAGTTTAGATATGAATATTTGGAACACAAACTAAGAAACTTGCCAAGTCTAAACGTGAAACCCTTTCTGGGAATCTTCAAGGGATTCCGATTCGAAACCCTCTGTGGAAATCCATAAACTGGAAATACCTCCTCTGCTTCTACTTATTTTCTCCCTACAACAAGTTTCCTTAGACTTTTTATAGTTACTTCAATACAAAGGTCTGTCATTTTTATTTGAAACTTGAAGATATGAGGTTTTCACGACGTTTGATTTTTTCCCCTTAAGTCAAACATTCCGTTTACTGTATAAAGCCGTCAGAGATTTTTTTTTCACATAACGCACACAGAAACCGTTCCGCCCGTTCATTCCGTTTAACACATAATTTTATTTTGTGTTTTTATTCTGTCCCGCTTTGTATTCTACCCATCTTCACTATGTCTTGATAAGCAGTGTGTTTATAAAGACAAAAATCAGTTTAGGCACTGTAAACACAGGATAAGTGACTTTATCCTATGCAAGTTTGTGGTATCACACAGTTTTTCAAGATAACTGAGGATAGAGAATTTCCGAAAACGGTGGATAACCACAAAATGAAGCGGATAATCGGGAAAAAAATCTTGTTTCCAGCAAAGCGGACCAACCAACCGACTAATATTATTAAAGGCATTTAAATTGGATCTAAAATACCAAAATTCAAGAAATCTGTCAATTTTATGTTAAGAAATGCAATAAACACGCTGACTTTTATACAAAATCTTACAAGCCTAGCTTAACAAACTATGCAATTACAAATAAATCCGGTCGATTAATCAAAATGGGCAAAAACTTATTTCCCTTTGTTAAAGTCTCAGTGTGCTGACTACCAACGGTAACTTGTCTGACAAATCGCTCCTACCCTGCCATTGCAGTTCATTCATTTTTTTTTTTTTTTAACGTGAAGCGAATCAAAGAATTAAAAATTAATAAAACGAAAAACACTTCTAATTTACGGGTTGAGACCGGGTCAGTGGCTTGCTAAAAACCGACGTTTCGCCCATATTGCAATGGAATAATCAAGGTGTAACAACCCTGAAGAAACTCATTACCATATGGGCAAAACGTGGGTTTTTAGGAAACCAATGATGCGATTTTTTCTCCACGCGGAAACTCAAGTGTTTACCATGAAAATGGCTGCGCAAACCTAAAAGATCAATTAATAAAACGATAGTTTTTTTTTTAAAAAGTAATACTAAGTTAATAAAAGTTGAGGATATATTAATGCAATTATGGCCGAGATTTTGTAATACAGTTTATAAGATTATATGGCAAAATCCTTGCCTAAGAAAAGGAGCACAACAAAATTATGATATCTGCAGAAATATTATGAGGTTTTTCTACTGATAGAAAATTAATGGTTCGAGTATGAAAATCTGAGTCAAATACGACATCCTACAATCTCAAAAAGAAAATAAACTTCATCATATAAATATCCATATTAATACATCGTGGTCCAGTACAAAATTCTTATGTAATTTCAACATCTTCTGGTTTGGCTTCAAATTCCTTTTAAATATTTACATGCAAAAACCACATTTGCGTTTTAAATACCAAATTTTCACACCTAAAGATCGCATGTTTTTCCAGGTCTTAAAATCAAATAACAAAGTTAGATGTCTTGGATGGAGGCGGAAGTACATATTTTGTAATTCAACATTTTCCCAACAAATATAAATTTAATAATTTTCGGCTTGACTCTGAATAAATAGCAGAGTAAGAGTCAAATTCCAAGCACATCCAATTTTATGATGATAGATGATAAACTTACTTGATATGTGTCAGCAATTTAATATCTTGTATTTTATATCAATTTAAATTTTCACTGATTGAACTATTAGTATTAATCAGTAATTTGTAAAAGTCATGAAGTAATGCCACAACCAAACTGTGAAGTTCACAGTTGATTATAGAAAGCTTTGCAATGCAGCATATAGCAGAATCCAAAAGTAAAAAGCAGATGATGCAATACAATAGTTGTTGCTGTTATTGAAGTAATTAAGCCTTTTTAAGACTTAGGAATCCATTTCAACTGAGTAGCTAATTTATTAAGAATTTAAGATAAAGTATTTAAGAATTTAAAGGTAAGGTGCCACCTGAATTTATGCCTAAAATATGTGTATGCCTATAAAATATCTGTGTAAGCAAAATGAACCGCGAAAAAATAGAAATTAGCATTAGTACCCAGTGCAAAAATTAGTAAAGGCCTGCATTTTATAAAAATACTCATTTAAAGTTTTAAATATCCCTGGAGCATTAGGTTTAGGTAAGCTATCATGTTAAGACAATTCGATGAAGTTAAGGCTACATATCATATCTCTAATAACTAGTACACCAATTCATTAAAATAATAATAATAAAAACAAACTTTTATTTAGTTATTATTATTATATTTTTTAAGTTTTTAGTAATCAGCTGTAAATTCGCCCAAGTTAATAAAATTAAGCCAATCACCTGGCATTGTTCTATAGGGTTTCTGCGGTTGCCCTTTTATTAAACAAAGCTTTGCACTGCTTAAGACCTAAGTCTTAAACTAGACAGTCAGAAAGACATTTAGAGAGTTCTCTTATATACATTTTCAATGGTGATAGAAGGAAGTTGAAACCGATTCTTCTTGAAATTGTATTCGATAATCATAAGAAGATGAATCGAGAATTAAAACGCAAAAAAAATTTCAACAATAATTACCATGCCGGTTAAACCAGGCTAAATGGCCACTGAAAATTCTACTTTTTACAAAATTAGAGGTTACATACGTACTTATTTCTTATTACGGGGCATGTTCTTGAAATACGTTTATTTATTGTTATCTGAGTGGGGTTATTTATATTTATTTTAAATAAGAAAAAGGAAATTGCGTTATATTTATTGTATACCTAGAATTGTAAGTCTTCGGAGTGGACTGTGACAAGCGAGGTTTCGTCCCTAATACATTAAGTTTCTTCAGGGTTGTTGATTATTGTGCATTTAGTACAATAAAAATAAATTATCGGTTTTTTTTTTAACCAGCTAGGACAAACATGCTAGTTCAGAATAAGTGGTAGTAATTTAATTTCCTCTCTACGTCAACATGCCGCAATATTTTATCAAAAAGAAAGATTTTCTTTTCGAATTTAGAAAGTTTTTGGTTATTCATGTTAATGATGATTTTTGCTTTAAATTCATAACAAGAAATTAAATATGGAACTTTGAATATAAACAGACATAAATGTTTAGAAACAAAAACAAAAACCATATTGCATTTAAAGAATTAGTATAAACATCTCTTTTATTAATTGTTTGCCCGTGTGGTATAATAAACTTTTTTGTTGACTTTCGCAATATTTCCAAACTGACGACCATTTGTTTTTATTAAAACAGACTAAATTCTAAATCACATCTTCTTAATATTCATTCTCCTATAAAAATTCACTTATTACTTTTTATGTTCTCTTTATGAATAAGAGAAATCATAGCAATGGAGTCAGATATTCGAAACTGAAATAAATATTCGAAGGTCCTTTTGTGATTTGAAGCTTCTCCAACAATAAACTAGTTTTTTGACTATACATTTAAGAAGTTTAATTTTACTTTCTCTTACTCCTAGTAAGAAGTAGTATTGTAATCGTGTCAAATTTTCGATATCGAGATTTCACTGGAAATATCCGTTTTGAGGTCCCCTGAGTCCAAAAAAGTGGTTTTTAGCAAATGGTCTGTGTGTGTGTGTCTGTGCGTCTGTGTATGTCAGTGAACAGCATAGCTCAAAAACGAAAAACCGTACAAAGTTGAAACTTGATTTTCCGTTTAGGTATCACCATGGGATCTGACAGTACGTTATCTGTCAAAATTCCTCAACCGGAAGTACCACTTTACTAGTTGTTATTTTTTACTTTTTTGCGATTTTTTCAGAAATGGCTCCGACGATTTTCTTGAAGCTTCCCATATAAACTAAATATACAAAGAGCTACATCTTTTATTTAAAACATTTCTCCGGGAAATTCATTTAAGGGCACTTTTAGGGGAGGGATGGGGTTACAGCTTCCTCTAAATTGCTATCATAGTTGATTATAGAATTTAATCATCCAAACGAAATAAATAGATGCCAAAATCCCGAGTTTTAAGAAAATTAGTAAACCGGAAGTGCGCTTTTAATGACTGCTTTTTCAATTTTCGACGAATTTCATTAAATTTGGCACACAAACTATAACATTTGTCAATTATAATTTTGAGAACAGGAGTAAGAGAAAGTCGTGTTGTTTCAGAGTAGATTTTTTTATCTGTATTTTTGGAAAATTGATACTGGATGGGGTTGTGGGAGAAGCGGTAACGTTGGGCTTTCCATCCATAAATGCATTTTAGAATTTTGCATGCTTACATCAACTTTTTTATTACGACAATTAATTGTAATATAAAAATAAGTAAGAAGAAAAACTATCTTCTGACTCTTCAGAAATGAAGGCTCAGAAAAAGTGAATGTTTCATTTTTATAATATCTTATATGCAGCTAATTAACATCTCTGTAGACCGATATTTGTTGATAGATATTTATTAATAAAGAATTTACTATCAACTCTTAGTGGGGAACGCTGCTTTGTAGAATGAATGAGATATTTATTGGAATTATTACAAAGATGCGATAAAAAGATAGGATAAGATAACTAAAAGATAAATAAAAAGACACATTGCAATGTAATGTAGCAATAAATCCGTTAAAAGTGCAAGACAATCTCTTATGAAACCTAGTGGCACCATCTCACCCCAAAGACTTAGAATCCTTTGTTCTTTATTCTTTTTATTATGGACGCGGATGCCGGATGCAACATAAGAATAACTCTTGCCTTCTACCTTACTTTATTCTATCCTAGTAGATTAACAATAACTAAAAAAAAAAAAAAACTTTATCACTTTACATTGGTTAATGTAAAAATAGAAACTTATTTAAAAGTCATACTTAAATATCTATTGGTTAACAAGAGATCAGCACGTTGGTTTCTTTGGAGTCTACCTGCCATTACCCCAGCAACACTCCATAAATAATCATTAGCTACAAATAATAACATTAATTAGATAAACAGCCCTTCAATCTTCGATTTTTAAATAGATTTACAACCGAGTAATAACTTAATCTTAATATAAAAATATAGTTCGTATGATAAAACACAAGTTAAACAGCTATAGAAAATTTACAGAAGACGTAAGCCTTTATAAAAAATTAAAACAAATACTGATTAAGATCATTTTAAATTAATGTTTCATATATTTTATTTTTGCAAATTTGTATTAATAAATAAACAAAAAATAAAATTAATGGTAATTATTTTGGCAAATGTATGGCTTAATTTCCGAGATCCTATATTTTAGTTTGGTTTAGCATTTAATAACTTATTTTTATTACAAAATAAAAGGCAATTTCTTTCTTTCTGTTTTATTTAAATGAACACCAACTCACTGTGATAAGGCCTGGCCCTCTTTACTTGATCCTGCTGAAGTTTCTCTACCAAATCTGTTAAAAGAAATAATTCTTAAAAAAAAATGAAAATAAAATAAGATTAAAAATAAATAAATAAAAAGAAAAAAAGAAAAATATAAAATCATAAGCTCTGCCACAAATGTTGCGTTGTATCATCTACTTTTTGAATTCACTTAGTGGTATTAGGCTTTTCTCTTTGGTTTAAAAAATAAAATGAGTGTGTAAATCTGATTTCATTCCTAACTTAACATTCCAGCTGAAGATATAATTAATTAAAGTTAGACGGGGACTGGTGATGATCTATCATCACTTTCATCACTTATCATAGTTCGATTTCGAACTGCCAAGATGACATGCTGGATAATAAGAGATCTTCGATTAGCACGATCATTTATCACTATTTAGCAACATATCCTGATAACTGAACCGGTCGATGACCACAAAATGAAGCAATCAATTCTCTTAAAAAACTTGTTATGTTTACCACTACAATTGGACTAATCATTCAATTAAAATAAAAGATGCGTATAAGATATTAACAATTTTATGATAGTTTTTCAGCTAAAATAAGAAAAATAAAAATGAAGAAACTAAATATATATTTTATTTTTTATGAGAGAAATGTTGATACAATATTGGTGAAAATATTTATATTAACCGTTATATTTTTAGTTTAATACTGTAATAAACTAAATCCTGATTATAATTTAATTGTACTAAAAATGTAACCACAAAAACGGAAGTTTATGGAGTGAGACTATTTCCGGCTTTCTTTCACATGACCACAATTTCGGACATTTTCCCAAGTTTATTATATTTTTAATTTTTTTAATTTTTATATATATTTGTAAACAGGATAAAAATGGTAAACTGCAAGGGTCATTCAATAAGTAATGAGACAAATCGCTGTAGCTCAAAAAAGATTTATTTAATCAATACAAAACTTTGCCTAGTACAATACTAACTTTCAGCATAGTACCCAGCAACATTCATACACTTGTCCCACCCAAAGTTCTTCTAATTTGTGTATGGCTCTAGCATAAAATTCTTTGGGTTGATCTCGAAGTCACTTTTGCACCTAATTTTTAACTTCTTCATTGGATTGAAAAGATTTCCCACGTAGAGCGTCTTTAACGGGTCCAAACAAATTGAAGTCCGGTGGGGCGAGGTCGGGGCTATAGGGTGGATGTGGAAGGATCTCCCACCCCACTTTTTGAAGTATTTCTTGAGTGTACCGCGTGTTGTCATGAAGCAAAATCACGCCTTTAGTCAAATGTCCACGACGTTTAGTTCGGAATGGCAGGCCTTACTTTGTTTGTGAGCTTATCACTGTAATATTGGCTGTTGATGGTTCGTTGATCTTCGAGTTCATGCGAGATTCGAGTAAGGAAGTTGCAAATTCAACCGATCGTCCACTTCGTTGCTCATCACAGACACTTGCACGGCCACTTTTAAACTGTTCCCGTTCAAACAATTATTCCCGAACACATTCAACATTCTTTCATGGATTTCACTATCTTTGATATCCTCTGCAACTAAAAGTCAAATCACTGAGCGCTGTTCTTATGAGGTGCAATGCTCGAACATTTATAACTGAATACATTTGAGGTTATGCTTACTAAATACTCTGGAACAACTGAAGAGAAACTAAGTACAAGGAAGCCAACTTGATGTACTGAAACTATTGTATTGATCAAACAAACCATTTCTGAGCTATTGCGACTTGTCTCGTTACTTACTGAATGACCCTCGTATTTTCATTAAAAGACAATCAGCATACACACAATCCTGGGCACAGGACACTTAGTCCTGGGCAAGACAGAAATTATTACATGAAATTTTGTCCATAAAGACTGCTTCTTTATCTTACAGCTGACCGACATTAGATATTCATCCATCAATAGACTATCAGAGATATTTTCCGTGATAGCATATGTTTCATTTGGTGTTCATCGACTGGTTTCGGGCATTCGCCCATCATCAGGATGCAATTGTCAAACAGTGTCAAACACTGATTTGCACAGAGCAAATTTAGTTGATGCACTTAACTAAATCAACTAAATTTGGTCTTTGCAAATCTATGTTATCATACTGTTTGACAAATGCATCCTGATGATGGGCGAACGCCCGAAACCGGTCGATGACCACAAAAAGAAGCAGGCTATCACGGAAAATATCTCTGATGCTTTCAAGCCTGCGGAACCCACCAGAACAACCATCAATAGACTAGTTTGTCAAGTAAAATGGAAATGTTGACTCCGCCACTACTGATTGTACGAACGTCTGCCTTGCCATATATTCTGGAAGAATAGCTGAATATCCGAATACGGTCAGCTGAAGAAGAAGTACTTCATGTGTTCATCTTCTTTCGCGTAAAAAAAAAAAAAAAATCAGTCAGTCCATCACAAACTAGCTTTCTGGTGGGCACTTTATGATTTTTTTTTTTTGCTTTTGGACAAAACTCTGTTAAATTTTGTCTAATCCACGGTTTAGTGTCCTATATTTTTATCGTTAAAACATAGAAAAGAAAAAAAAATGTGGATTCACCCTTCAATAGAGAAAAACATCAACTCCATAATTGTAGATGCTTGTTCACTTGAACGAATTTCAAATAAAATATTTATTCATCCAGCTAGAGATAAGTGGTTTGTTTAGATTAGCGATTAGTACGCAGAGCTGCCGATTAATTCGTTAGTGACGCTTTTGAAACTTTATAATTTGTAAGCAAAGTATTAGCACTACACATCCTTGTATGCACCTCCAATTAAATACCGTTGACTTGCTAGCTACTCATTGCAAACTTTTTTATTAAGCATTACTTCTGAGGTGCTATTTAAATATGCCTATTTGTTGAAGCAGTTGTGTTATACTAGAGTTGTCCATTAAATTTGTCAGTTTATCTTTGTATTTTTTTGTTTTATTTTTGTGTCTTTTTGTATGTATGATTATGTTTAATGAGCCTATGACGGAGATGGAAGTATTCATCTAGTAATATATAGGACATAAGATGTGCTTAGTCATTAGGTACTTCTGTTAAAAAATTATTGTCAGTTATAAATAGTAATATTTATGTTTCCTCACAGTTTACCAAAACCTGTGAATATACACGATAACCCGATTTTGGTCCTGCACCTTGGACCAGGCCACCTAAATTAAAACCGTATTGGAAATTTTCGATTTTCATTCTTGGTTCCTTATATCCTGGTAATAATTAAAATTCGTTGTACTTTTCATAATATACATTTTGTGGAAAATGGCGATCTTAATAACATGTTTTCATTCAACACAGTTTAACAAAGTTCATAAAAGAGTCTGGCTGGATTGTACAGCATAATTGATGATACTTATCATTATTTAATTCTTCAAACAACTTACATTTATCAGAGATATTTTCCGTGAGAGCCTGCTTCTTTTTGTGGTCATCGACCGGTTTCGGGCGTTCGCCCATCATCAGATGTTTTCCTGATCACAGTGTATCAACTATCTTTGTTATATCAACTGTGCAAGTCTATGTTATTACACTGTTTGACAAAAACATCCTGATGATGGGCGAACGCCCGAAACCGGTCGATGACCACAAAAAGAAGCAGGCTATAATGAAATATATCTCTGGTGCTTTCCAACTCTGCGGAACCAACCACAACAACTTACATTTACTTCTCTGATGAGAAGCGGCACAAAATTTTAAAAATTATATATGTTCACACATACTGACCTCTCATTCCTTGCAAATCGTTCACAGTTTCACGTTGTTGTCTCCATTCATCTACAAATAACAATATAATTCATAATCAACGAAGCTAATAACTACAATAATATAAATAATATATGTACATATTGTGAACAATGCGCTTCTACCGTTGGAGATCCGTGGAATATTTTTTTCAAAAAAAATAATAAATAAATAAACAAATAAAAATAAATAGTGCTTTGCAGTAAAATCTTTATTGGTGTACTTTTCTTAAAGATAAATTCTCCTGTTCTGAAAGTAAAAAAATATTATTTATCCTGTGTAAACTCGTTCTTATGCTGAAATAAAAGTTCATTAAATTTGAAAGGAGCCTGCGCATGAGCTGAATGATTGTTGTGCTGAAAAGTAGGTTTTAGTTTCATGATTTGTCCAACGTTTTTACTTCTACTTGTATAGCGAAGTTAGTTCAATCCAGGTACTTGATTGTAGGGGCAGCTGTTTGTTTAAAGCTGAAATTAAATAAATTAACGGATAGCAGGTTTTTCATTTTTTTTTTTTTTTTTTTTGTTGTCTTAAATATTAAAGAACCAAAATTCATATTAAATCTGTTACATGTACACTCCCTGACAAAATTAACCGAACATGTGGGTATAAACATTAATAATCGTAATATGTATTAACTTTTTTTTTTTGTCTAATTATTTATTATGTCTCAAAAATACAAAATAAATAATTATTTGTGAATTGACCCCTATCCCCATACGCAGCACAAAATAAATGACAATCCATCTTAAATAAAAAGTTTCTTTCTGAATAAACAAAATCTAAAAAATAAAAAAAAAAAATAAAATCAATATAAACTTTCTTTTCTCTTTTAAAAGCAAAGGTTCTTTCTCTAGTAATGTGTATTTCCTCCTCAAGCGTAAGCACCACTCTCAGCTTACTTGGCAAGCTCTTTATTAAGGTCTGGAATTTGTTCTTGCAGAAGGTTTGTCCACTCTTTTGAAACTGTTGATGCAAGCATTTGCAAGTTACCTTCTTAACCTTCTTTTTATTATGTCCCAGAGATGATCGATAACGTTTAGGTCCGGACTCTTTATTCTAACGAATATCCGTGCGTTTAAATACTCAGTCACCGAGCAGGATTGAGGAGTTGCATTATCATGAAGCAGAATTGAGGCCGACAACTGGAGCGTAAGACATTACATATGTTCTTCTAGGATTTCTTTGACCTATTACAACCTCTCTCCTGATTACAACTAACTCCGTATAGCCTCGTACAATATACCTTCCCTATACATTAATGACCCTCCTCCAAATGGGGTCCTTGTAGCGATATTGCACTCGCTTAATTTTCCTCCTTGCCATCTTCCGGCTCACTTACACCCATTTAGAGATATAAGGCAGACTCTTGTCTCGTCTGTCGACACTTTTCCTATTGCGAGATCCAGGTTAGGTGTTGTCGAGCAAACGTCATTCTTAACACACTCGATGAACTCTGGAGAGTACCGGACCTGTGGCAGGTTGTCTTAATGATGATTCAGCTTCGTGAAAACATCTCTATTTATGCTCTGGAGGAGATATGTAGGTTCCTGACTTGTGCAGCCAAATTTTGGAATTGTACACTTGTCATAGTGCTGTCTCGTACTACATTTTTAATCTTAGAAATTTCTCGTCTGCGGGTTCTGTACAGCGCGGACGGCCTTATCCTCTTCTTCTTGCATACGAACCTGTCTCCTCAAACCGTTTGGCGATCCGAGAAATAATGTACGTGAAAAACATTGACCTCCGTTCATCATTTAGCAATGCGATTGCTGCAGAGGAAACCCTACTGAAACGTTATAGGTTAACACAACAATAGAGAATAAAGAATGAAGAAAATACTATATAGTGTGAAATTATTTTTTTTTTTAAAGCTTCACCTTATTTTCAATAAAACAGTTTTAATCGATTAAAGTACATGTTGTTATGTCTGTCAGTTGACCCACCTTCCTAACAAAAATAATTTGCAATATTCAATTCCTACACATTTCGACGACTAAGGCTTCTACATCGACAGAATCATAGTGTCGCGTTAATTTTATCAGGAAGTGTATTTCAGTCTGTTTTGAATCATCTCTGTTTTTATTTAATGTAATCTAAAAATGAAATTGAAACCAATAATAACATATTTCAAAATAACCAAGATATTTAATTGAATTTATTATACTTTTATCGGCAGAAACATCAAATACATTAGTTCTTATCAAGACTAAAGTCATTCAGAAAAACTTGCTGCAACCACAAAAAAAAAAAGACTACTTTAAGACCAACAAGAATTTCTAAAGTTCTGCACATCATTGCTGTTATAGAATAAATAAGAAAAAAATAATAAACGTAAGTTTATATTTTCTATTAAGCTTCAAACTGTAAAAAAAAAAAAAAAAATTCTTGTGCAAACTGCGGTCTCCACAGAACGATTTGCTGAAAAAAAAACTTATTTGAAATAAAAATATAAAAGCGATGAATTTAAGTTGCTTCTTTAGTATGTTGATAGCTTCTGCAATCCTTAAAATGACGAAACTACTGGAAAATATTAAATTTTCAACAAAAGATTACTTTATATATATAAATAAAAATAGCTTCAGAGGAACTCTTGAAAAAAGATTATCTTCTTAAATTGTTGACAATACAAGCTGCTCCTTGCTAAAGGCTAATAAATATAGCAATTGTGAAATTATCTGTGACGATATTAATCTATATGATTAATAAATAAATAAAGAAATAAAGTTACATGTCTAGGGAATTGTACATAAAGTAACTAATAAGGAAATTGATAATTTGAAATCGATTATTTTAATAAAAATAGACCATTTTTGAAAGAATAATATCTATAGTGGATTAAACCAATGTTTAGAATGTAAGGGAATTTCTAATTATCGTTTATTCTGAATTTCTTTAAAAAGAAAAGCAAAGAAGACGAATGAATTATTTTTGAAGGCGTTACAGATGTTTGTGGATGTCTTTCTAACTATATCTACTGAATTACAGAAAAAGGATCATAAATTGATCTATGCAATACTTTCCGTGATTAAAAATGTTAACACCTCTTACTAATTATTTTGGATATGATCTTGGTGGAAAGTAATAACCAGGAACGTAGCAATTGGCGACAATAAACTTCCCGTTTTTTTTTTTTAATTTGATTGTATTTTTGAACAGGAACGTTTCGTCCTAATGGCAGGAACACCAGCCAATTTTTAAGAGAGCAAATTTAAATTACTTAACTATTAAAGACAGTCAAGAATTATTTAGCCTGTTAATAAACCAATATTAAACAAATATTAATATTAAATCTTTAATAATTAAATAATTTAAAAAATATTAATTCAAATATATAATTGAAATAAACTGATGACCTCACTAGGGCGAAACAAACGTTCTTGTGTAAAAACAATAAAATTCTAAAAAAAACAGAGGATTTACTATCACCAATTTCTCCATCCCTTACAATTGAGTGTGTTTGTAATCCTATTTCTAAGCAATATCTTTTATCCATTTAAAACAACCAAACCAACAACAAACGAAAAATAAAATGGAATAACCTAGCAGTTAATGAATTAAATAAATAAATAAGGAAACAACCTTAATCATTTATTATTAAGCCAATTATTGAAAATCTAGATACAACTTGTAACAACTACAACATGTTTTAATGAAAAGTAGGCAATTCTACTTTGACTTAGTGGTAAAATAGACATTGTAATTATCTAGAGATCAATAGTCTGGCTCATTTGATGGGAAATCAGCAACTTCTGCCTAAAAGAATAAAATTGGTTTCTGTAGTTGTATCATAAAACTAGAATATTAGTTAACCCACTCACTGTGAAGGGTTCAACGTAAGGGGGGACTGCGCATAGATACAGTAGTACTGTTTTGCAAATTCTCAACAATAATTATTATTGATGAAATATTGTTAAAAAAATTAGTGGAGAAAGGTTAATAACGATGATGCAATTCTTATATTATCCAAAATGAATAAGGACAAGAAATATCCTGATAATTATAATAAAAATAGTTTATTCAGACTGCAACATCTGCAAGATATAAAATTAATATTGTTCATAACACCTTAAAATAAAAGACGTTCGTGATTTATTCACAAGGATTTTTTGAGAGAAATTTGAAGGACGAAGAATTGCTGAAATATAATACAGATGATCTCATTTTGTTTTGAAAGTTTCATTTAGAATCTCGAAGTAGCTGCTGTAATGTTTAAAATATTAAAAATTATAGAATTTGAAACACAGAAACACAATAAGCAAAACTAAAAAACGAAATGTTATAATTGAAATTAAAAAACAGTAATAAGTGAAGCGGGTGCATGCTTATAAATAAATAATATTGTTACTATAAACACAACCTTAAATATATATAAATAAAAAATTAGAATTAAAAATATTTTTTATTTATTATTGTTTTAATTGGTCGTAGCCCTAGGGTAATTGATTGAAATGAAACTGTGCAATTTAACTGTACATTGTGATACCGCATTTAAACCGACTAACGACCACCACCGTCATATCTCTGATGCGGGATGCGTTAACTTTGTTGGAATATATTTATAGAGCGACTTCATGCAAAATGCAAATTGAAATTTCCTCCTCAGTACAAGAAAATCTTAAGTTCGCTACTGCCTCCCTCTTTCTGAGATCTCGCCTCTCATTTCTTCAAAATGCAAACTATAATGCGCCAATCATTGTTTCTTTCTTAGTTTCAAATGCACAGTAAAATTTAGTTGAACTGCGTAGTTTTTATTATAAAACAATAGTAGCCTTTAAGAACTTTTATTATTTTATGCCATTATTTCAATAATTAATGGTATTGGATAATGGTTAACATTTCAATAATTTTCTATTGTTTTTTTATTTTTTTAATTGCTTTGTTCAGTTATCTAATATCACTGGATACATTGCTGTAATTATGTCGAATATTCTTAAACACTGAAAATATTTCTGCTTTGAAATAAGTTTATGCCCTGAAATTAAGAAAATTATATTAATAACAATAAAAAAAAATTGGAGAGGGTAACTTTATTTTAAAATTCATAAAAGACAGAATGTCTCAACCATCAAGTTCACTTAATAGTTGCGAAGTTCGACCACTTACTCGTTTTTATTTCAAACCAGAGACTCATTCAAAATAACGATATTAAGTTATATATATTCAAAGAAGGTTACCTTGTTTAGTAAGATAGTTATCTATTTCTTTTAATGTATATTTTTCTGGCAATATGGTCCGTTAACATGTACTATACTATAAATCACAAAAGACTAACTTGAAATTCATACAAGACTGTATAGATGATTGGACTACAGATCCCATAATCTCACTAAAAAAACAACGACAATTCTACGACAATTATTAAGTCAATCTAGACATACATATGTACAGAATTATGGAGTAAACATGGCGTTCCAACCTACAAAGTTTCCAGTCATTAAAATGGAATGTTACCACAAGATTCGATATCCTAATTGTAAGTGAAGTTGTAAGGACAAGATATAAAAATAACCATAAATTTTTTTGTTGCCTACAAAGCCTTTAGTCCGATTAACTAATTTTCTCAAAGATTCAAATCCCAATGATCTCCTGATCTACTACTGCGCATGACAGCTGTATAGTCTTCTAAATGTAATAGCACTAGGTTTATTTGTTCGCTTTGTAATATTCATTGTCACCCCTTTTGCCAATAACAATAAAATTCAAGTAAACAATATAATAAAAACAGTATAGTTATAAAGTAATTAAACGTGATCAAATTTTTAATGTTTTATTATATTTATTTATTATATTTTATGTGATGGTAAGAGATCTTTCAAAGGGTTAATACGATCTTACAGAGGTGAAAAATAAATATGTAGCCCAGCATGTACTGTCACTGTTCACCTCTGTTAGAGAGCTGTAGTAAGTTCTGCAAATGGCAGGATTGTAAGTGCATCTCCATGTGTGATTACAAAGAAAGTGAGGGATTTGGAGCTTCGTTCCGTGATTCATCCACCTTACAGCTTCAGACCTGCCTACAAATGTTTACTTTCTCTTTCGAAACCTGAAGAAATTTCTGCATTGGCACTGATTTCATCTTTAAAAATGCAGTCAGAAAAGCGGTATGGACAGCTAAGATGTTTTGTTCTATTTTGAGGGTATTCGTTCACTGAAAGCGAAGTGAAATAAATCAAGCGGTATTACATAGAAAGGTAGTAAGTTTAATTTGATCATCAAATTTTTATATTCAGGTAGATAACTTTTGAACGTCCCTAGTACAAATCTAAGATCAGACAAGAAATTTAAGGAACAGAACTAGTAAGACCAAACGCACAAGTAGAATTTCATTCAAATATTTGAAATAAACCTATTTAGGACAAAATCGGGAGGTATTTTTTTATTAAAATAGATGAATTCAATATTGCACAATGATAAATATAAGAGGAAAAGAAAAAAAAAAAAAAAGGGGGAATTTTACCTTGTTGTACTGTCTTACTGCCATCAGCTGACGCTTGTGACTGTTGCTCTTGGGATTGTTGTTGTGTCTGTTGTTGTTGCTGTGGTTGTTGTTGTTGTTGTTGAGACTGTTGTTGCTGCTGTTGTGAAACTTGTTGCTGAGATTGTTGTTGATTCTGTTGCAATCTCTGCTCCATTCTGAAACATGCTTTTAAGTTAAAAGTGCTTTTCTGGCTTCATCTCTTTTTCTCCTTGGCCTTCGTCCCAGAAGTGTTTGCTGTGCACTTGAAAGCTTTCCTTTATTTTTATTAAAAAAAAAAAAAAACAAATTAAAGAGGCCGTGCTGAAAAGTTCAAAGAAAAATTCACAAAATGAAGTTAGATCACTAAAAAAGAAAAAAGAAGGCAAACAAGTTTTACATATAAAGACATTAAAGCGACGAAAAGTGAAGCACATGCATAAAAAAAATAAAATTAAATAAATATTATAAAAAAATTTAGTTTTTTCCATTATACCTCAATTGTCTTTTTACACCTAACGCTGATCTGTACACATTTTGTTATGTACTCGTACAGTATAAACAATGTTTAAATTCATCAAAAAATAATAACTGTTAGCTAAAATTCTTCCCTTAAAATTTATTTAAAACAACATAGAATCAATTTTCAATGCATTAATCAAGTCCCTAAACCAAACAAAAAATAAAAAATTGGTTATAACAATTGCCACAATAAATGCTATCAGAAAGTATATCACTATTAATATGAACACAATGCAGCAAAAGTTTTACAGAGTAATAATCGTTGAAAAAAATTTCCCTTTGCGAAAAACATCTAGAAATATTTCTATGGAAGAAATCAACAGTTGTTGGAACCATTGAAAGGAATTATTTCTTAAATGATACGAAAAAAAAAAAGCTAAAAAAGAGATTCCCAGCATTTTTTAGTAAATCATGAACAAAGAAATATACATAATCATAAAACGTCCTTTGATATCAGAAGTCCTGCCTAAAAATCGAAAGAAAGAGAGAATAATAATTTTTAGTTTTCATTCTTCTGTAATTCTAAATTTGGACTATCATATAACTGTAACAAAACTATCTATTAATCTTTTTCTAGTCCTAATGATCTTCCACATCTCCAGGCGGACATAACTTTTCTAATTCAGCTCATATATTAATTAGGATTATGAATTCTTAAATCCATCATTGAAATCTTGCTAAAACTGGCGGAACGTCTCTAAAAAATTCAAATTCAATCGATTGAAAAACGAGTAGACTCTAGAGCTCTGCCATAAATCTTACAGTCATAAATATATTATAAACAATATATAGAATAGTAAACAGCCACAAAAATGAAATTTTGATATTATTAGACAGATGTTGCCGAACTGTAAAAACAGAATAAACTGTGTAACATCCAAAGAAATAAACGGTTTCCAGAAAGTTTAATGAACATAACTCGTATTTAAAATTGTATATATTGGAGGCAATAACACTGAATATATATTTATATATATACAAACACCTGCAATATAATTATAAAATTCATAATTATTTGAAACTGTGTAAAAAGCAAAAATAACCAAAATCTTTTATTGCTGCTTGTAATCTTGTATTTGTATAAAAAATTACAAATAAGTAGACTTACCCAACTCCTTTCCTCAGGGTGTGTGCATTTGTTTGAGAAAGATTACTATGATGTGATGGTGGAGGTGGGGCGCTCTGAAATTTTAATAAATACATAAATCGAACAATAATTCCAATAAAAATGATATTATTCAATGTAAGAATAAAATATGCACCTGGAATTGATTTTGTTCTCCTTCGTATCGTCTCTTTTGTCCTTGTTGTGGTGTAGATTGTACGGTAGACTGGACTGATACTGTGGGCTGATGTTGATTTGTTGAGGCTTGTTGTGATGTCTGCGCCTGTGCAGACAGCTGTGTCAGTTGAGGTAATGGCTGAGATTGAAGTTAATTGTTAATATTTGTACCATAATTCATTACATAATTGTAATTTTTATTTCCAATATTTTTAGAAAAGGAATATTTAAATAAAACTAAGTTTGAACAGATAGAATTATAGGTATAGTTTTTAAAACGGAGAGGAAAATATTTATAAAAAAATCATTATTTATTAGATTGTTATAGGGAATTACTGCTCTGCGGCCAGAAAGATCTATCTTTCAAGAAAGATCATATCTTTTTGTGTAACTGCAAAAATTAAAGTAACACCTAGATAATAAAATGGGTATTTTATATGTTAGTATCCATAGAGAAAAAAAATTAACCAACCTGAGGTAAAGCCTGTTGTGCGGGTATAAGACCCGCTGCAGCTGCAGCAGCTGCAGACGATGATGTTACTTGTGTTTGCGCTGCTAATAGCTGTTGTTGCTGCTGTGTCAAACCAACACTCTGTAACTTTACAATCAAATTTTATATTATCGCAGGAAAACTGTTTAATATTTCTACACAGACAGTTCCTAAATTATATCATCAAGTAATGCTCATCCTCCCTACTTCCTTTCAAATTCGTCAAATTAAGGCACTGAATTTTTTTTTTAATACTTAAAATCAAATTCATTTCAATGAAGCCCCTTCCAAACTATAGTTTCCAGATGCAAGTCAAGACAGGTTTTCATAAATGAATTCAATAAGAAACAAATTAAAGCTCAATTGAAAGCAGGCAGTTTGCTTCTTAAAATTTGTAATAATACTGCATGTTTTAATAATCAATAAAAATTGGAATGTCTCTATTTTTTTAGTGAATGATGATAGGGAAGCATTTGGTCCACGTTTTCTGAGTAGAACTGTCCAAAACTTTTGTTAGAGAGGGAATACATTTAAGTGAAGGAAGCAGTGGATGTTAGTTTATTTAGTAAAACACTCATACAAATGTTAGCATTAACCTCAATCCAACGACAATATTTCAGTTTTTAACAACCAAAATATCGTAGTGGAATAATCTCAATATTAGTCAATTTTTTAAGAGAAATATTATATGATTATTAGTGCTTACTTTACAGGTCTTATATTACAAATAACTGTGGTATTAGTGGCAAAAAATTGCGCAGGGCAAACCTTGAACAAAAGTTGGAAAAGCCAATGTTTATACTTTATTTTCATCAAAAATATAACAAAATAAATTCTTTATAATATTTAGAAGACGTAAAATTTTTTTTAAAAAAAAGGTTACAAGGTAAATGTCACATCAGCAGGTGACACTCATGAGAAACACTCGGAGAATAATTAGAAAAATTAAATTTGCGGCAAAATTACAAAAGCCCTTTAAATGCAACATTCAAGTAATTGAGTAACGGTACTGCCTTACTAAAAACTCCCAAAGTTTCAACTTGCAAGATGTGACGAGGAAAATATATTGTTCAAAATAATATTCTTCAAGTGCCTTCTAATCTTTTGTTTGGGCTTTAATTACAGAAAAAAACTTTATGAGTCGGTATGTAAATAATTGTTTTATTAGTATTATTATTATTTATTTATTTTTTATGAATGAATAAACTCAAGCAAATGCAAATATAATAAATGTTATATAAAAAGGAATTTGTTAAGAAACGGGGGGGGGGAGTGTAGAGGGGCCTAATGTGCTACGATCTATTGTGCTATGCCTCTTGGGTTAGGCTAGCCCACGGCATCACAAACAGATTTCCAGGCGAACAACATCTACAACACCTCCATTAGGTTAAGATCCCTAAGGA
This sequence comes from Triatoma infestans, assembly GCA_011037195.1. NCBI lineage: Eukaryota > Metazoa > Arthropoda > Insecta > Hemiptera > Reduviidae > Triatoma > Triatoma infestans. Next base: position 70,386 of record JAAEAF010001073.1, on the reverse strand, counting down.
ATCTTAATAACCTGGCGGGCTCTAGAGAGGGTATATTCCCTGTCCTTCCTGGTCATTACCAGGTTCTTAAATCTTCTCTAAGTGGTAGCCTCGCAGTACGTTAGGAGATGTAATGGAGTTTTCTCCATGTCCTCCAGAACCTGCATGTACTTCACTCTCTAAACCCTGCTTCACTAGGTGACCTCTGATCGACAATAACCGCGAAGAAATTCCCGGAGTTTGCTCTTACTAAGGCCGATGCAGGCCTCCGATCTCCTTGGTTATAATTTCCCAGCCAGATCTTAGCCTGCCCAGTCCGGGGAGAGAGTTTTAGAATTGAGACCTCGTTACTTCCTCCTCCTTCCTAAGTTCTTCTAAGAGAGACTGGTCGCTGGCCCCGCAAAAAGGCGCGGGTCCAGAAGCGGAGATGCAGCATCTATCTTTGCCAGAGCGTCGGCCATCTCATTCCCTTCAATGCTAACATGCCCTGGTCTGAGTTGCCTAATGTGGACAGGCTCTTCCCTGCCCTTTTACAAATAATATAAAACTTACATATATAAAATGAAATTTTTTCACCGTTTTCGTAACACTGATAGGAAGAATTTAACGAAAAATTTTCCTTAAAAAAAAGGTACCTTCAAAACTATTTGCAAAGTATTCTAGCAGTAAAAAAAATTAATAGTTTTTGAGAAAATTAATTAATATTAAAGGATTCTTTAACAGTGTTAAGCAATACTTTCTCTAACATGCTTCAATAGTAGCATGCTTTCTAGCGATTCATTTGCTAAAGTCGTTACATTATGAGTAAGACGCAGTTACGGTTGGGCAGTAAGACGCAAAAGGCAGGTAATATATGCGATTTTAGTGTGGCAAGGTTTGCTATTAATCGATATGTGCCTTTGGCAGTTAAAGGGTTAATAACCATTAATCCATACAAAAAACAAACTTGTTTAATAAACACAAAACAAAAGCATACATACAAAGCAAACAAAATGGAATTCATGATCAACAAAAGCTAACGAGAAAAATTAACATACTTGGTATATATATGTTCAAGAATGCTGAGAAACATCTTTTAGGTGGTGAAATTTTGGAAGAAAAAGGAAAGGCTAAATCAGTGAGCAAGGCCGGAATGAATACCTACCTGCTGTTGTGCGACTTGTTGCGCTATAATTAGTTGTTGCTGTTGGGCGGCTGCAGCAGCTGCATGATGCAGATGGTGTGGTGTATTAGTTGCTGCAGCAGCAGTACCAAATTGCAACGCTGCAGCCGCTGCTGCTGCTGCCCCTGGAAGTTGGGTCAACAGTTGTTGTTGTACAGGCATCAGAACCTGCTGGTGGCCAAGCAGGGCTGCTCCAGCCGCACCTGCTACTGAACCACCCAACTGCACCTGCACCGGGTCCTTTTACCATTAGAAGTTTCTTTTTAATTATCGGAAGTAAAGTGTGTACAATAAAGTATAAAGAAAAAACAAATAGTGTTAACACTGTCAAGAATGAAATCATGAAACCAAACCATTCTTAAAGTATGAATCTAATTTTTTTAAATATCTGGGATTAGTATCAAAGAAAGATTTATGAAACCTACATAACATGCTGAGGCCAACCAAGGGCACTCAATGCGCACTGCAATACGTGTCGTTTGAATTATAGACTCTGATAGGACACGGATGTGGATGTGTATGCGAATGTATGTTATTATGCACATTGAATATATCGAATGTTCTCAGCTTAGTACGTATTGGGGGGATGGAGGCTAGACTAACATTCACGCATTTTTTTTTTTTATACCAATTTCTACTAAAATTATAATTATATCGAATGGAATTTTTGTTAAGTTTGAATTCAGCATAAAAATGTCGGAGATTTTACTGGGGTTTATGAGATCCAACCAATTGTTTATTTATTTTTGCATTTAAACATAGACGAGTTAAACATCCAGGATAATCACATTACTAATTTATTCTAACCAGGAAACAATAAAATTCGGAAAAGAATGTCTGTTGCCGTATGTAGTTCTCCGCAGTACCTCCTTTTATACAACCGCGTCCTTTACAGTTTCGTTTACAATAGACAATATAATTATGCTCGAAAGGCCTCAGCCTAAAAAATCCAAAATGAATGCTCTACTAAAATGATTTTTAAATTAAAGCAGCCAGAACTCCAATTTGTGTAATAAAATTAACTATTTTAAATGTATTTTGCCCATTTCTTATGAATAGGAAACAATTTTACTTTCTTGATATTTGATTGATAGTTAATTAAATATGTGGATGAGCCGCAATGCTGGATAACATCTGGTATTTTATCAGTCGTAGCATGCATATTCATCAAGCTATTGATGAATTTGCTCTGACAATGGATGAAAATCCGAAACCGGTCAGGAACAAAATGCATGCTCCGTCTGATAAAATACCAGAACTTAATTAAAGCCTGATATTTGAACATATCATTAACAAAATTTCAGTGAAACTTGAAGTGCCTTCAACCCTCTTCTATTTTAGAGCACAACTAGAAAAAAGATTATCGAAAAGGATAAGGAAGAAAATAGAAAGTTAGGAATCGATTCATTAGGTACTTCTTACATTTTAAATTCTCACGAAGCACGCTGCTAGTTTATGTTATATTTTTTATTATACTTTTTTGTGAACTACAGATGACAAGCTTCTTCTTCTTTGACATAAGTCATTTTAAAATGCAATAAATTATTATTATTATTATTTTTAATTTAAGACGCGTCAAAATCTAAGGTCATTGGCGCCCGGAGCCTTCTCAGTGCATTATTCACCAGGCCAAAAAATAATTTATCCAATATCATTACTTGTTTACTAACAACAGTGATGTTTATCACATTAATTCTTGAAAATCTAATGACTTAAATAGTCACACTACCCTTTTAATAGTTACGCTACCTTGTTTACTCCATCTAGTGATATAGAATATGAACTAATGAATTTTTATTCATAATTTGCAAATCCTCACAATTTTTGATTAAAAATCGTTGTTGGAAATCTTACCTGTTGCATATGTAGCTGTGGCTGAATATGCTGAATGACATGTTGAATTTGTCCAGTTTGAGGATTTACAATTTGCACTATCTGTGGTATCGAAGCTGTAGCTGTCTGTTGTGGCTGAGTCAGCTGTGGAGGAGCAAGCGCTCCTCCTGCAGATACTGGCGAGGCGGCAGCGGCTAACATCGGCTGGCTAGCTCTTAGAGCTGCTGCTTGGTGGTGTAAAGTAGGCCTAAGCCCTGCTGCAGCTCCCGCTTGACCGTATTGTACCAACATGACCTGTAATTAGTGTTCATGTGAAAATATTACAATGCAGTGATTTATCATATTTTCCGGGACTAACCTGATGTCCTGCAGTAGGATCTGCTGCAGCGGCAGCTGCTGCTGCACCGCTCAATACCGGTCGCACAATATTTGGATAAGCTAATACCATCTGGCCGTTACTTGTTTGCATATACTGAAAAAAAGAAATAACAATTATTCAATGTACACGTAATACTTGAATTTATAATTAATGTATTACTAACCTGTACTGGATAGGATGCTTGTATTATATGAGGTTGTTGAGCAAGCAGTGACCCAGGAGGGATGACCTGCTGTTGTTGGGGTATCAAAGCTGCCGGCTGAGGTAATAGAGAACCTTGTTGGCTTACAAATACCTGAAATGATATTATCAACTGAGCATGTGTAAAAGAGTGGACAAGATGTCTTAATTTTCCAGTATTACCTGTCTTGGTTGATGCACTTGTAATGTGGACTGTGCATGTGGTGGTGAAGGTCTACCAGCGTCTCCAGTAGGCAGCATTCCACCAGCAGCATGTTCTCCACTAGCACTTCCTACGGCTGAACCTTGTTGTAAAGGCGTAGTAGTCGTACCGCTACTTCCAATCAGTACAGCTCCACTTCCTCCAACAGTGCTTACTTGAACTCCACTAGCACTACTATTACCGTTCTGGGTGGCCGAGGCAACCTGAATTACAATTTACAGATATGTAAATTGAATATAATATAGTGACTTATAGTGCAGCAGCAAATTTATTACATTACTACCAACGTAAACCGATCTAAAGAATAATAACCTGCAAAAGGTTTTTATTAACCTGAAGTTGATGCTGATCAGGATGTATGGGTGCAGTATTCACCGCTTGGCCACTAGTCACAACTAACAAAATTATACTTTTATTAACTCATTAATTGTAGAAAATATTTTTTAATTAGACTAGTAATAGGGATTACTCTGAGGAGGATGTAGTTGTACACTCTGAGCTTGTAATGGTGCTGGTGGTGGCTGTTGAAGTTGTGGAGGTGGAGCCGGAGGAGGTCCTTGTTGTGCAGCTGGAGGCGGTTGCTGCAATAACTGTTCTTTTTGAAACGTCCACTCTTGTTGAACTGTTTCTATAAGATTGAAAGCTAATTGTCTTCCAGCTTGCAAAACCTCATATCGAGAATGTCTATAAAAAAATAATAATAATTACATTAGGCAGAGTGGCTGTTGCATTTATCTTTTAATTAAAATATATGTTCTAAGTTAAACCAGTGTTTTTACTATTAATTGATCAAAGTGACATTCAATGACTGTATTTGTGTAAGGTAGTATCTCACAGTTTATTACAAAAACTGTCGAGTATTCTGAAGGTTAAAAAAAATAATATTCAAAATGCGGGTAAAAGAATAACGTACTCAACGCAAATATGTAACGGTTCAATTGATTCATGTCCATTCGCTTCTATATAACCTGAGTCCTTTCCTCTAAGCGTGACCACAGCACCAGTTTCCTTTGTTATGTAGAGTAAGTTGGCACCACCAGGACCAAGCACTTTGCCTCTCACGTCAAAACTGGGCGGTGCTGCCTCCAAACCTATCAGCACCTTCTCCTGGACATGTAGCGTCTACTTAATATATGAAATAACACTTTTTATGTCACCACTCAGAATCCTACCTAGGGTTCAATCCAACGGTCACTCATGCGTTCCAAGGAAGTTTTGCTTCAGGGTGATAGATTAATATAACTAATGCTTAAACTTACCCGGTATTTTGGCTGATCCATTTTCATTTGGGATGCTTTTCGTTAACCAAATTCCCCTAAAAATATATATCATATATCGGATGTCAAATGTCTAATCAGTTTCTACAAAAATTTTACGCCACAAAACTAAGAAGCAAGACTCAGCTTTAAGAAATGTACCTGTCAAAAAAAGTGCTAAGATCTCCACTATTTAAGTAGAGATTCAACAAATGGGGTATAATTACACTTACTAAAAACTGCTCTTTAAAGTACGCAAATTATTACAACTTCGTATATCCTGATAGCTACCGTCAAATAAATTGAAATATGACATATATATAATTCACTTTTAAGCCAAAAAGAAAAAAGTTGAGGGAGAACACCACACCTCACGTACAAAAACGAACAAGATGTAAACAACAATGAAAAAGCGTTAGCAGGATTGCCAATTATTTATGGTGAACCAATGCTGACCCTAAAATAATATTAGGAGGTTATAGTATTTTGTTTCCAAATAAATTATTAATTTCATGTTTCCAAATAGATTGCATTTTACTATTCAATGAAAAATACTCCTAATTTAAAAAAAAAAAAAACACAAAAGAAAGTACAGATTTAACTTATTTCAATATTTAAAAACTAAATAGTTTAAAATGAAATCAAAACATAATTTTATCAACATTTGATATTTTTTCCTCATTCTTCTAGAAGACATTACTAGTTTGCATTCTGTTTTCACACTTAAAAGGTTGCCGATCTTTTAAAAACAAAATGAATGTTTCTAGATCTAGGGCAACGCTAATTCGACAAGACATTACTCAAAAAAGTAGAATAATAAATGCTGACTCCTCATTTTTTCAAACCGGTAAGTTAAAGGGATTTACTTTCAAAGGAAAGTTTTAAATGTTTGTCCTACAAGCATTTAAAGATCCCAATCTTTAAACTAATCCATTAACGGTTAGTTTGCTTTTAGAAAATAAAGACATGAGATAAAAAACTTATCTTTTATTCCTAAATTATAAATTGATTTTTAATGAGTACAGTGTACTGCTAAAATTCTGCTTAAAACCACGGTGCTTGATAGCCAATTAGGACTTTCCTGTTCAGCTCCTAAAACCTAAGATTATCATTAGTACGAAGTATTGCAGAATATGACCTCGTCAATAAAATATTCGGAAACGAAGTATGCCGATCGATATACCTGCTTCGAATCCCGAATTTCCCCTCACCCGAATATTACACGAATGGAAAGTAGCGTTTACAAACACATTAATAGCAACATTATGAATACAGTTTATTGCAATATTTGACTCCTAATTAAGAAAATCAAGGTAAATTTAACTTGGATCACTTACTTCTCAGAACAAAGATCCAAGAATATATTTTTTTTTTTTAAATTAAGGCTCGTCAACTCTTGGTCATAAGTGCCCGAAGAATAAAATTTGAATCAATCTTGGAGAGTGCAAAAATCTGTTATTGCACATTACAGATTCTGGATTTTTATTTAACAAATTGGCTCTTTTCATCGTATTAAAAATAAATTATTATTTCAGTAAGAGAACGCATCAGGAAGATTCCAAAAAGTAAAAATGAAGAAGAAACCGCCGAAGCCAATCCTTCCACTTCTTGGACTGATGACGAAGAGGCCAGTTTATTGTTATCCTCAGCATCTTGTATTAGAGGACGTACAGTTATCAGAAGTTGTGCGCCAAGAGCTGTACAAAGTCGTTCTCATAGGGCGGTATCAGACAAGCAAATATCTCTTTATGATATAATTGAAGGAGTTAACTCTGGCAGCAGAATAGATCTTAAAGAACAGCCGTTTAGGGTATCTTTTAAACCAGCAGGAGAACCGGATGAAGCAGACTCATTCTTTGTTGGGTTGTTAGATAATCCAACAGAAGGTTGGTTTTTAATTCCTTAGTTGGACAGAGATTACAAAACAATGACAAATTCTAGAAACTAACCATTTCTCGTATGACCTTAGTGAAACTAAAACGAAAATAGCTTTCTCTTCATTAAATAATTACAAATTCACATTATCTCGAAATTTGCATATAATTTTAGATATAACTGAATTTGTAGAGGTTGTGCAGCCAGATCCTGATGGTTATGTTACACCTGTTAGAAAGCAACGCTTGATGAATTCTTCAACTATGACTACTTCAGTTAGCAGAATTAGTGCTTCTGGCTCCAACTTACAAAATCAGGTAGAAAATTTTCAAAGCTAAATGTTATAAAACAAAAACTAAGGAATGATGTCTCATGTATTTTAGAGTTCAAGACTTACAAAAAACCATGTTGTTTTTTTTTTAACATGTCAAAAACTAAGTCTGTATCAAAATAAATTATTTGCTTTTTTGTTTGTACAGAAGGACAAATCTGCTAGTCATGAAGGGTTCCCAATGCCTGACCCTTCAGAGAAACCAAGCACTTCATCCATATTTAAAATTCCACAATCAGTTCCTCCTAGATTTTCAGCAAAACGTGTAAATGAAGATATATCTTCTGTTTATGAAGCTCTATTTAATACTCCATGTAATTACACTTCCTTACCAAAATTATCGACACCAATATTCGATCATGAAGCTGCGTAAGTATTCTGTCGAAAATAGATAATGTAACAAAAAGAATTGTTTTATGAAGATATGATTTAATTTTTTATATAACACTGCCTCTGTTCGTTTCTCTACAGCTTATTTGAGTAAACGAAATTTATAGAATTTTTGAGGAATTTATTATTATTTTGCAAGGGCAAAATTTCCGACACCTTTTTTTGACCCCTTCTTAATACAGTATATATGAACACAACTTAATTTCCACATTTAATATAAGCATTAATTTTGGTGCTTGAAACAAAATATTAAAAAAAAAAAAATTAAGAAAATGTCAATGTCCGATTCTTTCTTTTTAGCTATTAAGAGAAAGCATTAACGAAAAGAATAAATAATGAGAAATTTTAATGGGTTCATATTAAACACAATGTGTAACGAAGTTGTAAGAAATTAGTTTGTTGGGAGTTGAAAAAGGGAATTTCTCAACTCGAAGAAGCGCTAGATTTTTTTTTTTTTTACATATTAATAAATATACTGATATTTATTTTCGAAAAGAAACTGCAGATTATATTTTAAAATTTAGGCAACATTGTTGAATTTGTTTCATCGGCTTAGCCGAGGTACTATGTCAAACAGCAAGACTTTATCTTACACATGTAATGATAATTTTTTGTGGCAAAACTTGGGTCATGAGCAAAACTGAGTAGTCGGAATTGAATCGGCTAGTTTTTACCGATACCGATTTCAGTGGTTAGAAATATTTTTCTCTAACAATTTTTCAACCAATTTAAATTCATTAAAAAAAAAAAAAAACTATACCATTTATGTAAATGTAATTTTTTAGTCCCAATTAATAACATAATTATTCAATGCAATATTATTAGGTCATAATTAAGATTTTAACAATATTTTCTACTCTGATTAAGGCGGAAGGCTACAGTTAGATCGTCTAGAATACCACCCTCTACAGGTACTTCTACATCTAGAGTTGATGCCAGAAAAAATGAATCATCTGGCAATAACGGAAAATTTTCCACAATTCCCACAAATGATAGCTCATATGTTATTATTGGTAAGTCTCAATAATACTAGTACGACTTATAATAATACTAATAGTAAATTGTCATTATAATCTTTCGATTGTTTTAAGTTACTTTTAAAGATTAATGGTTCAGTTTCTAAAAAATAATTTTAAGGAACTAAATGACTTATTCAATAAGACTAAAGGTGAAAGTAAAAATATTTCATCATTTAGATTTTACTGCCTCATTGTAACTAAAATAAAAATTCATAATTTGTTTATTCATGCCTTCAAACTACGGCAACTTTATATTGCGCAATAATCTATTAAAATAATAGTTCATTGCTAGCCGCTGAACTCTCTCTTGTAGGTCCCGTTTCGAGTCCAACACTCCCTTACAATTTCTCTTTTACTATTAATTTGTATCACTGTCCGGCGATGGGCAGTATTGTCTGTAGAAGAACACTTGGCGTCAATGACTGTAGATGTTGACACGTTTTAAATTAAAAACAAATTAATAATAATAATAATGAAGATTTCGTTGTAAACTAATTCATACATATGATATTTTGCATTAGATAATTTCAAACATTATTCAATTAAAAGCATTTAATAGCCCTGATAATATAATCATCGAGTAAGTCCAAAGATAAATGATACAACTTATATGTAAAATCATTCCATAACATCATTTACTTTTAAATTAAAGTAAAGTAAAGTAATGCCTATTTTTTCAGGCGGGCTTAACGTCCAACTACCAAATTAGGTGTCGTGGACGGGGCGGAAGCACCTACTTTACTATTAACATTTTTTAAACAAATACAAAATTTAGCAGTTACACGCTGGACTCGAACTGGTGTCCTCCCACTTACATAACCCATACTCATACTCCACTTACTCATAACCCCACCTACTCCCATGCTCATAACCACTACACCAACACCCACCCCGATTTACTTTTATAATTCCTATTTTTTTAGGTATATCAAGTGGACGGGGCTGTGCATTTGATGAAATTGGGATAGCAGCTATTGATTTGAAGAGACCTTCCTTCATACTATCCCAATATAGTGATTCACAAACATATCAGAAAACTTTGGCTAAATTAAATATTTATCAACCTGCAGAGGTAATAAAGCACACATATAGTCACCCAATTATCAAATGAAGAACTTTAACGACTTCCAGGATTGTTTGATCAGCTAGTGATTTTTGATGATCTATAGAAGTTGTTTTGCAGGAAATCATAATTTTTCATTTATTTTATTAATTTTGTCCATTCATTCTTCTTTCTTCTTTTCATTTATTCTCACACATTTTAATCTCTTGCTATTAGTAAGAGGAAGTATTGCGATTGTCCAGTATTTCACTGGAAGTACACATTTTGAGGTCCCCTGAGTCCAAACAAGTCGTATGTGTGTAACAGAATATCACAAAAACGAAAAGTCCCAAGAAGTTCAAATTTGGTATTCCGTTTGGGTACTACCCCCGTATCAGTCACGAAGATTTCCTGCAAAATCCATAAACCGAAAGTACCACTTTACTTATTGTTTTTTTCTTTCAGCTTTTTGTGATTCTCTCGAAAAAGGATTCAACGATTTATCTTGTTATATCAACTACATCATATAATGAGCTATAACTTTTATTTGAAACATTCCTACGGCAAAAATTCAGGGGGTTAGGTTTTTCTTTAAAATGCTATTCCAGTTATTATTTACGCAATTCTATTATCTAAATAATATTAGTTGTGGTTGGTTCCGCAGAGCTGGAAAGCATCAGAGATATTTTCCGTGATAGCCTATTTTTTTTTGTGTGGTCATCGACCGGTTGCATTAGTCAAACAGTGTGATAACATAGATTTGCACAGAGCAAACTCAAAACTCAACATTCAACAAAACTCAATACTCAACACTCAATAAACTAAATTTGCTCTGTGCAAATCTATGTTATCACACTGTTTGACAAACGTATCCTGATGATTGGCGAACGCCCATCATCAAGATGACCACAAAAAGAAGCAGGTTATCATGGAAAATATCTCTGATAAATAATATTAATTAGAATTGAATATGTTGTCAACATTCCGATTTTGAAGAAAATCTGATATCTGAAAATGTGTTTTTACTGAAATGTATTATATATTAGTATTTTCAGTTTTCTACTGTTTTCTCTAAAATGGCTCCAACGATTTTCTTTAAACTAAATATGTGAACTACACATATTATAATGTGCGGAGGGTAGGGTTGTGTTTTCCTCTAAAGTGCTATTTCAATTTATTATATAATTGTGTCATCCAAATAACATTGAATAGAATTAAATACATATGTTGCCAATATTTCGAGATAGTACGTTTCTTAATGAACAGTTTTTTTTTTTAGTATTCGCGGTTATCTCCATGAATTCACCGACGAATTTTATTAAATTTGGTACACTAAGTGTGAATTATAGAGATCTATCACTTATATTTGAGACATTGTCCCCAGAAATTTATTTAAAAAACGTTTTGGGGGATGATGGGAGAGGAGATTATGCTTTATTCAAAAAACTCTTTTTATTATGTTTTATTATATTTTTATTATATGTTTGAAGAAAATTTGTCAATTACAATTTTGATAACTGCCATAAGGCAAAGTCGTATGAGTGTTTCACAGTGGATTTTTTTTTTATTTAAGAGAGGAAAATATCTTCTTAATTTATTTTATAAATATTAACTTTTCCTAAATAATAATTTAATTTGTATTTTTTGTTTTATTGTAAATATAATTTAGGTACTAATACCAGATACACTGGAAGCTGGGCACAATGATCTGTTCTGTACAATAACAAACTATTTTAAAGATATAAAAATAGTTTCAGTAAAAAGACAATATTTTAACAGTGAACAGGGTTTACAAGGGTTGAGAAATTTGTGTAATGAAGATTATTCTAGTGTTGAGTTGATAATTGCAAAGAAGTGAGTATAATTACATTTTTTTTTATTAATTATATTGTACATGTTAAGAAATATGAATATAATAAATTACAATAAATAATTTATTGGAATGTATTGTTTTTATTGTCAGATATTATTCTCTATGCGCCGCCTCTGCCGTAATAATGTATGTTGAACACAAACATAGGACTACTTTCGTACAACATTCATTAAAAGTTTCTTATGAATCACTCCAAGGATCTGTTATCATAGGTTAGAAGTTGTATTTTTCCTTTTTCTATGCCACCCTATAAGTGTGAATAATAATAATAATAATAATAATAAAAATTTAGGCTGATGTTCCTACCTCTTTCCCTACATTTGAGACTCAATTGAAAATAACATAGTAATAATTCTAAATATTATGATCAAAGTTGAAGCGGTCCAAGGAATGAACAAAATTAAACAACCAAAAGATAGTGAGTGATTAAGATGTTAAAATGGGAAAGGAGTTAAATTCTGATATATCGCAAACGGTATCATTTCAACAAAAATACTGCCTGCATAAATATATAAAATTAAATTTTGAATAAGTAGATTAAAAGTACAAGTTGTACCAATTAATCACCAAGATATTCATTACAAGCGCTTATACATTGTTGAAAAAGAAATTAGTTATTAATTAGTTAAATGGGTTAGCGAAGCCAAAATAATCTAAACATTCCTTAGTTTTTCAATGATTATAAAAAAATATAAAAACTGGACGCTTCGGTCCATCAAAGGACGACCTAAACAGGATGATTTTGGGAGGGGGCATGAATAACAACTATAATAGTGCCTTTATTTTTTTATGTCAATTTACATGTAAACTAAATATAAAGCTTGGATTAAAATCCGTGAGCTAGAGGTCGATGAACAGACAAAACCAAAAAGGGAAAGAAATATTACGTATAATATAATAAAATAAAGTAACGTCTAAAATTTCTAAAAAAATAAATAATGAATAAAAATTAAAAATAAAACAATAAGTTATCATTATTGCATAATTTTCAATACATAAAAAAAAAAATACATTTGTTAATAATGAAATAAGTGAATTAAAGTAAATAATAATTGCCAGAAACAAAACAAATTTCCATGTAAAGAATTTAAAGAGAAAGTACCCAAGAACTAAAGATTGGAAAAAATAATGAAAGAAGAATTAATTTAATTTTGATTAAATTCCTGAGTAAGTTAATAGACCAGGCATGACGAGCATATCTTACTAATGTTCTACACTTATAGCTATTTAATAATATGATGTGTGATCTAGATAATATAAGATGACCCAAATAGTAATTTCAAGTAAAAGTGTATTGTACAAACGGCTAAAAAATGGAAAATATCTTCTACAATTTGATTTAAAAAGTGAACACATGTCAGTATTCAATTAGAGTAGTTCAGCTCTTAATTTAAAGATCCACAGGAGTTCTCTGATGACAATTCTGAAGAATAATTAGCAGTTAAGTATCATAAATTAAAACTAGGAAGATGAATTACATTTCGTTTCCCTAGCATATGCATCCGGGTAACGCATCGAATGGTGACTTTCCTGACTTTCCACTTTTACAAACGATGCAGTTCAAATACCATTGCAATTTCCCCGGAAATAGGGTCGCTCACATCAAGCGTCACACCGAAGCGCTTATATATTCATTCAGCTAAGTGCGAATGACTTATTTTTGTTAATAGGTAAAATTGGAGAACCTAGGTGGGCTAGTGTTACAGTTACAATAAAAACAGGATTTCAGACTTGTAAAATAAGTTTAACTTAAATACATAATAACATTTTATTATAATTTATTTTTTTAATTACAGACCTAGAAACGGCTTATAGATTAGAACTTGTCACAAGTGAAAGCCAAATCTTGCAAGAAAATAAATACACTTTATTTGATTTCATGAATAATACGGTTACTGTCAGCGGATATAGAAGGCTTAGAGCTAATATTCTCCAGCCTTATTCTTCTCGTCATATTATAGAAAAGAGACTCGATATGGTCGAATATTTGGTAGAAAATGAAAGTACACTTTGTGCATTACAGGTAGCACAAAGATTTTTACTTTTTTCATTACTTCCCATTCTTAGTTTTCAATAATTTATCCACTGTATGAATATTTTTTTTTTTTTTAGAAAGCTTTGTCAAAATTCTCCAGTGTTGAACGTTTATTATGGATGTGTACAAAAAATAAATTTATTAGTGGAATCAATAGTAGTAGTGAGTCAACCAGTCGGCGTAAAAGTCGGGCAAATGATGGCCAATTTTGTGAAATTTTGATGAACTATATACTGTTGTTAAAACAAAATTTTGACGAATTGGCTGAATTAAAAGAAGTATTAAATAATATCGATCAAGAATGGTTTATTAATATGAGAGATGTAAGTTTATTTTTTTGTCCTTTAGTTTTGTGTTGCTTGTATAATTGTTATGGCTTTATTAATGCGAAGTAATTCATTAAGTGTAACATATTTTACATAAGAAATTACATTTAAATATTACAAAATATTATCTAAATATTATAAAATTATATCTTAAGGTCCTTTAAATTAATACATTTTATACAACTTATCATAGAAACTGGGCGATGAACGATATAATTCAATTAAAGAGAAAATTGCATATACATTGCATGAAGATTCGAAACCAGCTAAAGGTTTTCAGGCTGCTGAATTAAATCGTTGTTTTTGTATTAAACAAGGAGTAAATGATTTATTAGATGCAGCAAGAGTAACCTATTCAGAACTCTTGGATAATATGCAAGGTGAGAGATTTTTTTTTGCATATATTTATTCTTTTTTGTTAAGCATGATGCTTTGTTTAATCATACAATTATCTGAGAAAGATTAATCTTTAGCATCACAGACATTTTCCGTGATCTCTTGCTTCATTTTGTGGTCATCGACCGGTTTCGGGCGTTCGCCCATCTTCAGGATGCGTTTGTCAGACAGTGTGATAACACAGACTTGGACAGAGCACATTCAGTTTACACACTCACGGAAAATGTCTCTATGCTTTCCAGATCTGCGGAACTAACCACCGCAACAATTAATCTTTAGTTCCATAAATCTATTATTAAGAAATGACACTAGTATTTATTCAACAAATCACTTTAAAAAATTTTGTTTCATATTTCAAATCACTTTTCAAATTTTGTTTAAAAAATTCTGTTTCATAAGAAACATTGGAATTTTATTATTTTTTTTTTTATTGTCGATTTTCCATTATTAATCATCCTGAACATCCGAATATTGTTACTGCGATCTATGCGGATGACACAGCACTACTTGTTACCAACACAGACATAATAACCAACAAATTAATATTGGAGCAGCATTTGACTAACTTGCATAACTGGAACATCACATGGAAAAGTAAACTCAATATAAACAAAACAAAAACAGTACATTTTACTCTAAAAAAGACGGAAGATATACCTGTGAAATATGATAACGAACCATTACCGTTAAGTAACTCGGTAAAATATTTAGGGATGCACTTGGACAAACGACTAACTTGGGCAACACATGTAAAAACTAAAAGACTTGAACTTAATTTACGTTTCAAACAGTTATATAGATTACTAAAGACAAAATCCACATTAAACATAAACAACAAACTCCTAATTTACAAGACTCTATTGAAACCAATTTGGACATACGGACTTCAGCTTTGGGGAGCGGCTAAACAGACACATTTGAAAAAAATTCAGACATTCCAATCTCGCACACTGCGGACTATACTTTCATCTCCTTTCTATGTTACAAACGAAACAATACATAAAGACACAAACACTGAAACAGTACAACAAGCAGCACATCGACTGTACACTAAGTATCATGTCAAACTGAACAGTCATACAAATCTTCTCATCAACAATTTACAAACAACTCTAGTTCCAGGAAGAAGACTAAAACGGAGATGGCCACAGGACTTGTTACATCCACCGTAGACAAACTTCATACTGACTGACAGACCTCACTGAACGACATTATGAACTAGCATAATTACATTCACACCCATACATTCATTTCACTTCACATTTCATTTATTTATTCACTCCATAAACAAATCACTCCAATAGGGCCATCATTGGATGGGGTACCTGCACACGTTCTACACGTCAGTACATTATCATACAGACAACAGCATTACAGGCAAAACACAATTTGTGTTGGTACTGTATTACAATAAATTAAAAAAAAAAAAAAATTAATTATTTAAAAATAAATAAAACAGTAAAACGGGTTTTCTATCCGTGTCGATTCTTAGAGTCGAAAATCTTTGACCCTCCAGCGATAATATTTAACACATTATTTCATTTTGACTCTTTCGGGCTTCTGTTATCTTGGGATTTAGATCTATGTTGTCGTGGACCTCAACCGGAGCTTTGCTTATTGCCACAGGAAATCGACTTTGCTTAGTAATACACTTCTGCAAAATGTTTTATAAAAATATTTTACAATTTTTTTTCTGTCTATCTTTTATTGATATTTACAAGCGGAAAAAAACACACTGCAACAAGTAACTATGTTAAATGACAACTTAGATAACAGGAGTGTGGATTGGAGAAGACATCCAGCGATGGTACTCCACTATCTTGAGTTATTCTATTAGTTGGTCGTCATCTAGAGGCCATCTTCTCTTCAGTGGATTGTCGGGAATAGTGTTTGAAGAAAACTGGTGAATTAAAGGATTAGGATGAGCAGTTATGGATGAATGAAATTTAAACGAGTTTTGGCTAGATGGGTAACGAAATGAATGCTTAGATCAGTATGGATGGTGAGTGAGCAACGTAGTAGGGTGCATTGACAATTTTTGAAGGATTTTTGATTGAAGTTACTTTTTTGGAATTCCATAGGGATTCTTTTAATTGACTACCCGCCAAATGGTCAAGCAATTAAAGGAGAATCCTACGCACATCTTCTTGACCAGCTAGATGAAAAAATTAGAGAGAAAAGGCCGGGTGTGCAAAAGAAAAAAATTCTCTTTCACCAGGATAATGCACCCCTCCTTTAGTGGATAAAGGCGCTTTGGCAATGGAAAAATTGAGGGATTTGAAGTATGAATTGTTGGAACATCCTCCCTATTCGCCAGATTTGGCTCTCTCTGACTTTCATCTATTCCCAAACCTTAAGAAATTGTGGCTGGAAAACGTTTTGGGTCAACGTGATTCTCACTGCGCGCACCTTACCCTCCTTATCCGGCGCACTCGAGGAACTAGAAACAGCAGCGGCATAATACTGGCCTGAGTATTAATGAAAATAAGACCGAATATATGAAGACTACAAGAACAGAGGGAAGTAGGAAAAACAGAGTGCAGATTAATGGGCACAATTTCCGACGCTGTGAAAGTTTCAAATACCTAAGAGCTTTGGTAACGGAGGAGAATGATGTAGAAGCTAAGATAAAAACAAGGATAGCGGCAGGAAATCTTTTTGCTTTAAATAAAGTACTTAGCTTCAGATCACTCTCTCGTGCAGCTAAGATCGTTGTTTATAAGATGACAGTTATACCCGTCGTCGTTTATGGAAGTGAGAGCTGGGTATTGACTAGAAGGAGTGAAATGATCCTGAGTGTTTGGGAAAGGAAAGTCTTGAGAAAGGTTTTTGGCCCGGTCAATGAAAATGGAAACTCGAGAATTCATAATAATACGGAGTTTTCCATGTTATTCGGGGAACCCAGTTTAGTGTCCTTCATTAAGAAAGGAAGACTGAGATGGCTTGGTTACGTGCAGAGAATGCCAGAAGCCAGAGTATCCAAAAGGATGATGGTAGGAAGGCTGGGAGGAAAAAGATTAAGAGGAACACCAGGCTAAGGTGGCTGGATGATGTAAAGGTCGACCTCAGGAAGCTTGGTATAAAAGGATGGAAAAGAAAAGCCGAGGATAAACAAAATTGGCAATTTTTTTTGGAGGAGGTCTAGGCCCAACTACGATTGTAGCCCATTTAGTAGTAGTATTAGTAGTATGTTGTTCGAAGTACAGCTTTATAAAGGTAATTTAGATAGATCAAGGCTTTTCTAGGTAAATGTAGAATTTTATCAGTTATCAAATCGAATCCAGGGAATTTTCGAAGTTGACGTCGTATTTCAAAGGAGTATGTCAGATGGAGTAAAGGATTTGTGAGGAGGAGAAAGTTGGAGGGGAATATGTAACTGTTCTTTGAAGTGGGTCGTATATTGGTCGTCTTGTAAATCAGTATATGGGATGAAAATGTTCTGAAGATAGGAAGCGAGAAGATTAGCTTTTTCGGTGTCAGATTTGGCCCAGGATCCATCATTATAAGATGTGGATTTGTAAGAAAGTATTTCTATTGTAGCTGTCCATAATGATTTATTATCAATTGTTAGTTGTTTAGTGTACTCTGCGTATCTACTGTTATGTATTTGTTTAGTTCGTATTTAAGTAGCCTGCTTTTAGTTAGTTGAGTCTGGTTTTGTACGAAGGATATCTTTAAGGACATCTCGCTCTTCCTTTGGCAGTGTTGAGTCTTCGCATGTGTAAGGGAGATTATAAATAGGAAGAAGGATTGTGGTAGCGTATGTGCAAATTGTTAAGTCACAAAAATTTCACAAACACTTTGTTGTATTTTATGGGTGAAGTCATTACTAACGCAGTCGTCTAACTCTTGTGGTGGTGTCTTTGCAAATAGGATCTACTTCTAAAGTATGCCTCTGTGATCAGTACGATGTCTATTCTTTTTTGATATATTAATATGTCAAGTTCATGTCTTTTGGGAAGACACATCATTGGCATTCCAGAGGAGAACTGTCAGAGAGTTTTGAGTGTAAGGATTCATGGAGTAGAAGTAGAGGGAGGAGCCTGTTTAGGAATGTGGCTAAAAGTGGAGAAAGAAGATTTTTTTTTTAAGTCATTGATGAAAGAAGTTAATGTGGAGGTGATGTCTGAGAATGAGTACTATATTTAATAGTAAAAGATTTTTTACACTAGATATGTATGGATTCACCAAATTTCATCCTTCATTTTTAGTCCTGTTACTTTCTGGAGGGCCTTTCAACTTTGAGACAGATTGAGAAAATTTCTTTGACATTCCTAAGTTAAAAACCTAGGTTTCATCGGCTATGAGATATTTTTATAGGTTAATATTTTATGTTAGTACATGGGAAATTATAGAATCCCAATTTTTTCTGATCGCTTTCACAGTAATCTTTCCGCTTAGAACAGCAGCTTTACGATTAGAACACAGTAATCTTGGCGATTACTTTCGCCAGATTTTGAATATATATTTTAACTAATGATTTATATACTATATGAAAATTAAGATTAAAATTTAAATGTTGGGCTAAAATCTTTCAGGAAGTAATTGAAAAAATATTATTATGTTAAGAAAAATTCTCCTGAAGATTGTAAAATTTGATTAATTAATAAGTAATTATTAAAATTTAAAATTATTTGACAGATCTAATAGCTTCTTATTCTGAACAATTCGGACTGGAAATGAGTTTATGTTTGACTCCAGATCTTGGTTTTCATGTGAAATTTGTGTTTGGAAAACAACAAGATCCAAATGCAATTCAAATGCCATCAATTTTCAGTACCGTTAGTATTATAAAAACAAATTTCCATTATTACTTTCGCTTACTTTTTATCTATAAATCTCTTTAGTTTATTTTTCTGTCAAGAAATATATTAATAAGTGTCGTATTAATCTGAAAATATACCGAAATATATTACTTCAATAATCGTTCTATGTGTGAAATTGAGCATTAGGTGAAAAATTAATTACTAAATATCCTAAATTCATTTTCAATACGGTGTATACTGAATTGATGTGGCCAGCTCAGAGATTGCCTTTTCTGCATTTCTGGGGAGCCAATGTCCCGCAGCCCATCCTCAAGTGTAACGGTCTTAATGATTTTCAAAGTTGCAATGATATACCTAAATACATCCACGAATCTATCATGCATATATTGGGCAGTCCAAAGCAGAATTGATTTGCTCCTAAAAATATGATAGGTCTAGGATAAAAAAATATTCATTTTCAATACGGTGATGACAAACTTTTTAAGTAATAGATTAAGATTAAAGTAAGAAGAGCGGTAAGAAGTTTAATATTAGTAATTTAAATAATTATTAGCATTTATTTTACAGCCTTTTTAATTTAAATTAACTTATTAAAGCTTTGCAAAATGGAAAATTAATTATTAATATCATGAGATATGTTGGTGGGCCTTAATTGCAAGTTGGTTTCTTCTATATTACTTTCTCTTACTAATAAGAGGGAAGTATTGCGACCGTGCCAGATTTTCAAAAATGAGTTTTCACCGGAAATACACGTTTTGAGGTCCCTTGAGACCGAAAAAGTGGTTTTTTAAAAAATTAGTCTGTATTTGTGTGTGAAAACAATATCTCAAAAATGAAAAGTTGCATGAAGCTCAAACTTCATATTTCGATCAGACACGAATTTTTCGGGCAAAATCCATCAATCGGAATGCCACTTTACTGAATGTTTTGTTTTCAGTTTTTTTTTGTGATTTTCTCGAAAACGGCTATAACGATTTTCTTTAAACTTTGGAATTATCAACTAGACATGCAAAGAGCTATAACTTTTATTTGAAACATTTCTCTGGAAAAATACATTTAAGGGCACTTTTAGGAACAAGAGGACTTATATTTTCCTATAATGTGCTATTTTACTTCAGCAATATGCTATACAATTCTGTCACCTAAATAATAAAAGTTGCAAAAATTCCCAATTTTGAAGATAATCGGTTGATTGCAAGTGCGACCTTACTGAACTAGTTTTTCAGTTTTTTGTAATTTTCCCCATAAAAATGACGACACTTTTAAACACTAATAAGAATTGTAAGTGTGAAGAAAATTTGGCATTTCATGTTGCCCCAAAAATCCGACTTTGTATCACAGGCAAATTTTCTGTTGCGTTTAGCACATTACTGTAATTTTGGACCTAGATCAGACGTAGCGATTCGTGTTGCGCCACACTTGTGTCGCGATACAGTCATTCTACTGTTTCTGTTACATGAAGTGGCGCCACAGTCGACACCCCGCGTCTGGGTGAGCCACTAGTCACACAGTCAACAAGTGTATTTATTACAGTCACACGGACAGCTGTATAGCGGCGACTGTTATTATGGATCGGGAAGAACTCGACATTGAACATTTTATTTTGAAATTGAAAAGCGTCCTGCTGCAATATGGGACATGACCAATAATGATTATGGGAACCGTGAAGTGAATAAATAAGCATGAGAGGACTAGTGATAATGTTTATTAATAAAGAGGATTCTACAAAAATTGAAAAATTTGACTTTATCTTCTCTCAAGCATGGGTACCCTGCAATAATAAACTTTGGGACGTTTTCTCTTGCAGAATCGGATGGTCCAAAATCTTCTTTTCCTCTGTTTTTTTTTTTCCGTAAGATACAAATAGGCGAGTGTAGCCATTTCTTCAACTTCCATTATCATATTATTTCATTTCAAACAAGTCGCTAGCAATGTCGCGAATGAAGTGGCTCGTAGACGGAGTCGCGCCACACGTGTGGCGTGACACGAGCCGCTACGTCTGACAGAAGCCTTAAAGTAATTTCTTTAGATATTTTCCTCTCAGTACGCAGATGTTTCACATTTTTTAATGCATTTCACTACATCATAGATATCTAACCAATTGAAGATTTGATTACATAACTATTGGAAAGGTTATAAATTTTTAATAAATACTATACCATCGAATACTAATATCACATAAAATCTTGAATTTTTTAAAATGTTTCACCTTTCTCATGTAGAAAAGAACCGAGTTTACACTAAGTACCTATAATTTCTATGGAATGAGGTGCCATTATCGTTTGAAATGTTCTTCACTTACGGGCGGATTAAAATAAATTTCTTCCTTTTAACACTACTTATGGTGAAACTGACCATTTTTAATACCCGAGTGTCACAGTTAGACCAACTGATTACTTTTTACCATGAGCATACAGATGCATGATTTTCTTTCTGCAATATTTTAATTTTTAATTTAAGCAGCCAAAATAATTTGTTACTACTGGGTATGTTTTTTGATTATTGCTAGACATTCTGAGTCACTTGTTAGTTATTCCCTACAATTTTTTGCTTTTTATTATTTACCAGTAATTTTATATTAATTATATTTTATGTATTTACAATTTTGTCAAAAGATTAAACGAAAAGGAAAAACATATCATGCGTCAAATGCTGAAACATTTAACTATAATGGCAGAATAAATCGAGTGGTACAGGAGATTCAATTTATTACAAACGCGTGAGTTGTGCAATACACTGAAATTTAAAAGAATAAGTTTATTCTTTATATTCTCATATAAATCTCTATAATTTAGTCATATATTTATTCATGACTAGTTTTATTATATAATTGAAGTAAAAGATTTCTAATACTTATAGACTATTACTTAATTTACATGTTTTTGTCTCCTTTTTAACAGAGTACTCATGGAATTGTTAGAAGATTTGAGAAGTTTTGTTGGATGTATATATAACTTATGTGATATTGTGTCAGAATTAGATGTAATTTCTTCGCTAGCAGTGGTCAGCTGTCAAAAAGATTATGTCAGACCAACTTTTAGTTCTGAATTGAATGTAATTGCTGGACGTCATCCAATAATGGATAAATATGATAGGAATCCAATTCCAAATAATACCTATGCATCCAGAAGTAAAAATTTTAATATAATTACTGGGCCAAATATGGCTGGAAAATCCGTCTACATTATACAAGTTGCACTTTTACAGCTTATGGCTCAGGTATATTTTTTTTTTATGGAATGTGCTATACATTTATGTTGTATTTCTTTTTTAGTTTTTATTAAAAAAAATAAATTGAACATTAAAGATTATGATAAATGATTATATCTGTCTACAATGAAAAGAATCGGATTTTCAATTTATTATTAATTTGTTTTGGTAATTTTGATTAGATTGGAAGCTATGTACCTGCCACTTCAGCTGAATTCAGAGTGACGGATCACATATTTATGCGCAAGGGTCTTATAGATAATCAACAGCATAGCGCATCTTCATTTATCTCAGAGGTATGTGCATTTTTTGCATTTACTTCGTGAAATAGTTGAATATCTACGGCCTTTTAAAAATTTGTCAATTTTTTTTAGTTGAAGGAAATAATGTTTACTATTGGGAACGTAAGTGACTCAAGCCTGTTCATTCTTGATGAAATTTGTTCTGGTAAGTTTAAAATGGAAATCTAGTACTTATGTTATAAGTGTATTTTTAACTGAATTCAGAACCATCTGAAAAAAAAAACAGAAAATACTCAATATTGTATCAAGTTCTGAGAATAAGGTTTAAATTGCAAAAATTCTCTTTTTAGTTATTATAATAAAAATTATTCTCACTCCCTTCTTTTTTTGGTTCTGATTGTTTTTTAATTCTACTTTCAACAAGAAGGTACTTGCTTGTTACATTTATGGTTGTTGAATATTAATGACCATAAAACTGTGATATACAATTTATCTGTACTATTGATCGGTATGCTGTGTTTTTCAGCAATCTAACAAAGTTAAGGCAACATCATTTATTTATTTATATTTGTACTTGTAAATATTTATAAATAAATTGTTTTTCTCTCTAGGCGTAAATTCAGAAGAAGGTACTGCAATTGCATGGGCAATTTGTGAAGGATTTTTGAAAAGGCCAGCATTTACTTTTCTTACAACACATTATCATTTTCTGACAAATTTAGAAAAGATCTATCCCAATGTAACCAAGTAAGTGGGTTTTTGTTTACGTGTTTAATGTTGCTAGAACAAAGAAAATTAATATGTGGTTGAATCTGTAATACTGGATAATATCTGTGATTTTATCCGTCAGAGTATGCTTCTATTTATTAATTCTGACCGGTTCAGACTTCCTTTCACCTTACCTTTTGGATTCTTCATGACTAACATGAATATACAGATTTTTGCAAAATTCAATTACCGAATACTAACCGTAACACTAACCTTTGGCCAAGTAGCCGATGAAGATCTAAGCCCTGCCAATTGTCAATTGTGTTTATTGGGGTTCTTGTGGTTAGCAAGTTGCGACTGCCAGTGTCTTGTATTTTTGACGTTCAATCCAGCTGCTATCTACAGATTCCCAATTTTGCCCACTATAGTTGATCAAAAACATTTTGATGTTTCGCGGAAAAAAATCGAACTCTGATCGCTCCACCAAAGGCGAGAGCGCTAGCAACATAGCAAAGCCTTCTGGGAATATATAAATAAATCACATCTACTTAACAATGCAGGCAACAATGAAGTCGATTCGAAGTAGGTCCGAGAGATAATTATTTAGGTGATGACATCTTATGCAAGAAATAAACATCTTATAACAATTGTAACAATGTAATAATGTACAATATTCAAAGTTTTATCACAATATATATATAAATATATATATATATATAAGCTCCGTGTATCAGAATTAAAAAAAAAATTACTACTAACATTTCGGCTGTTTTATTTCTAATAAGTTACCAGATGGAAGCAATAGAAAGAACAGAAGGCAGTCGATTTGGTCCTCTGGTGTACACTTACAGATTAATGGACGGTATTACAAAGATCACTAACTATGGAATAAGACTATTATTGCAAACTTCTTTGCCAGAATCTATAAAGATGGACGCCGTTAAATTTGCTGAGCAGATTGTGCAACGGCGTGCTAAAGCATTTCCAATTGTCAAGGCGGTAAATATTGCTTTTTGAAATTTTGTAAATTTCACTTTGTACTATGTAATTGATTTATTTTTTATTTTAATTTTTGCCTAATAGTTGCGAACTGATCAGACTAAAATAATGGCCAGAGCAGATGAAATAGAAGAATTTATGAATCAACTTTATAAAGCAAGTCTAGATGATAAAAAATTTACTTTAACTGTGGTTAAAAAATTTCAAACATTGGCATTAAGGAAATTTTTTAATAAAGAAAACAAAACAGATAATATCCAATCTTCTAGGTATGTTATTTAAATTTTACTTATGTATTAAATTTAATAGTTGTATAAAGTAATGTTATAAATGCATAATTTTGTTTATTTGTATTATTAAAAGGATTTAGTGTGATCCTTTTTTTTTTTTTTTTTTGGTTTAGCGTGAAAATAACAGAAATAAGTGATGAAACTGGTGAAACAATACCAAATATTGAAAATATTGGCAGAAAAAATGGCGGTAAAGAATGTAGTAACACTCTTATGAGTATTCAGCCTCAAGCAGATAAGACTAAGGGCGTTAAAGCAGAATCACTTCCTCAACAGTTGATTTCACTTCATACTACTTCATCATCAACCGATCCAAGTACAGTTACCATCTAACTTTTGGAACTATTAAGAATTTTGAATCTTCCAGGATATTAACAAAAAAGGTAAACTTAGATAAAGCTAATTTAAAGAAAAAGATAACTTTTATTGTCATTATATCATTATTAGAATTAGTATTTGATATTTATAAACACACTGAGGCAATCATTAATAAAAGTTATGTACCTTATTGAGTGTTCTGGAATTTATTTCGTAACAATTCAACATCCGTATGTTTGTGGCCGCAAAACTCGAAAATTAGTCGATGGATTGACTTGAAATTTTCACACAACGTTGCATTTCTATATAAGAGTGTTTATATATACTTTTTACTCCGAAGTTCCCACGGAAACGGGAAATTCCAAGCGTTTCGCGAGGTTGGCAGAAATAGACAGACGCAGACGCGTTGCGATCGTGGCGCGCTCCTCTGAACCCCTTTCTCAACAGCTTATAAATACCTCTCACCATCACCGGTATGACATGAAGTACCTCACACCAGTCTCGCGCAGTATTAGTAGACAAGGTATTCCAAAGCATCGAAACAAATTATCAAAATCACGCATGGTTAAGCGGAAGAGCCATTCTCCCGGCTAAAAATGTTGGCGTACTCGATATGAACCACATCATTCTAAACAGAATCGCAGGTGAAACAGTGACATACAAATCCATTGACTCTCCGAGATAGACCAAAGTGAAGTTGTAAATTTTCCAACGGAATTTCTTAATTCACTCCCGGTGTTCCCGGATTACCGCCACATATTCTAAATTTGAAAATTGGAGTGCCAATTATATTACTCCGAAAATCAATTAGCCAAAGTTATGCAATGGTACACGACAGTAGTTAAATAATTGATGAATAATCTAATTGAAGCAACAATTCTCATTGAACCTCATAAAGCTGAAGACATACTACTTCCACAATACCACTCATACCGACAAACCGACTCATGGCGTTCGAGTTCAAACGACTTCAATTTCCAATACGCCTTGCGTTCGCTATGACTATCAATAAAGCGCAAGGACAATCTTTGCAAGTGTGCGGTTTGAATTAAAAAACGAATGATTCTCTCACGGCAATTATTTGTCGCATGCTCCAGAGTCGGTAAACCATCTGATCTTTATGTTTATGCAGAAAACGGACATACAAAAAAGTGTAGTCCATTCATTAGCTTTACAATAAAAAAATACTTTCAGTAGAAACATTTTTTCTTTCTTTCCTTTCAGTTTACAGCAACGCAAAGTAGATTATTAAATTGAATGATTTGTTTTTTTGCTGAATCTATGTTAACTATAATACTTCTATTTACTTCTCTAATAATTAAAATCAGACTCAGCCACAGCGAAGCGTAGCCGGGCTTAGTCAGTAATAGTATAATAATTGAAAAAGTAATATTTTGCTATGAAGTGGCTTAACGAATTTAAGCTTAGAAATAGAGAAATGATTGGCATAACACTATTTTTTATCAAACTTACCACAGTTAGATCTTAAATCTTAGATTAAATGGAAGGGTGGCCAGACAATTTAGCCTACGACTTTAGTAGGATTGTTGTAGCGCCCACTCGTTCATAGGTACACACTCTATTCTTGCCTTTTTGAAAAGACTTGGGAGTATGGAGAGTGATACTTGTAAGAAGGCTCTAATAGGTTTAATTTTTTCTTTTCTCAGTAATCGAACCCGCCGTCAAATAATCCCTTACTAATTCATCACTTGAATTGTTGATTCTATTCTTCCTGGCCAAACCTACAAAGGCTGAGTCATGCACTCCCAAGTCTTAGTGGCCAATGTTTTGGCGTATAACAATAAAGGGCCCACGACCTTGTCGAAATATTCTACAGTAAGCCAAACCAAATAAATATTTTTTATTTATTTAACTACTGATAAATTTTGTTTCTTGTTTCTGGCTTAAGGTTTTTAAAGTTCTAGGTGCACCGACTTGAAACTTGTGCACCTATGAACTGACGGGCACATTCATATAAGGTCATCAAAAAGTTTTAATCCGTCCGGCCACCAAAGGATTTTCAGTATATGAAAGATATTTTCGGTGATAGCCTGCTTCATTTTGTGGTCATCAACTGTTTCGGGCGTTAGCTTATTTCTGTGTTTTAACAAAACAGTGCGATAACACAGACTTGGTTAAGAGGAGGTTGTCCATACCTGACTAAGGCCATATGTTGTTTTCATTTTTAAAGGCTTGTTGAAAACAACATGTTGTCTTACTCAGGAATGGAGAACTCTTTCTTAACCTAGTTAGGTCTTAATAAAACACTTGCAAACAGTGTATAAACTGATTTTGCTCTGTGCAAGTCTCAGTTATCACACTGTTTTGACAACCATATCCTGATGATGGGCGAACGCTCAAAACCGGTTGGTGACGACAAAATGACGCAGCCTATCCCGGAAAATATCTCTGATGTTTTCCAGCTCTGCGGTACCATCCACAACAATGATTTTTAATACGCTTAATATTCGTAATGCTATAACATTGATTTTATTTATTTACTTCAATTCCATTAATTTTAACATTATTTATTGAACCTCTTCTAAATTTAGCTGTTATTTCGTTTCATTACATTGTAGGAATTATTCTGTTGAAATAGGTTATGCTTTTATATTTATTTCATTTATATTTATATAAATTTCATTTATATTTTCATTTATTTATTAAACAGACTACCATTTTTTGTCTCCTTTTCCATATCCATTGTGATAGCCATTTCCATACTTACTATGGTGGCCCCCATACTTAACCTCTTCACTACTTCCGTGTTTGCTATCACTTTTGCCGCCTCCATAAACATGTCCATAGCCTTTATGTCCTTTTTTACCTTCATGGTCTTTATGTCCTTTTTTACCTCCATGGGCTTTATATCCTTTTTTACCTCCTTGGCCTTTATGACCACCTCCATATCCACCACCATAGTGGCCATAGCCGCCTCCACCTCCGTAACCTCCTCCACCATGGCCGTATCCACCCTTTCCACCACCTCCGCCGTAGTATCCATCTTTTCCATTACAGCCTTTGTGACCCCAGCCATGACCTGCAGAAACAAAATAGTGACTACCACCATGCTTGTGATCATCGTGATCACCATCATGCTTGTGATTATGGTGACCACCATGCTTGTGATCATCGTGACCACCATGCTTGTGACCACCATACTTGTGACCATGGTAATCACCACCGTGCTTGTCGTCTTTGTGACCAACACTATGCTTGCTGTCATGGTGGCCACCACCATGCTTGTCGTCATGGTGACCAACACCATGCTTGTCGCCATGGTGACCACCACCATGCTTGTGAACCTGGTGACCACCACCATGATGGTAATCATGGTGATCTTTATAACCAGTTCCTTTTCCATAGCCTCCATCTTTGGATCCATAGCCTCCACCTTTAGTTCCATAGCCTCCATAGGCATCATCTCCTCCATAGTCATCCGGTGACCATACTTCATTTATATGATATTTATTGGTTAGAACCTGCGGGAAACAACAAAATAATTACGAGCATTCCTGGTGTGACATATCTTTATTCCAGAAAAAATAATACTATTAGAAATCCTCTAGAAAATGCTTCCCTATTATTATTCCACTGGCGAATCTGTTGCGCCAATATTGTTAAAGTGCTTAATAATGTAAAATGCCATCTATTCAAGACATAGGCCGTTATGATAGCGTATTTCCTATAATAAATCCATAGTTTGATGATCTCAGCCTTCTAACATTCCATCAATACACTCAACCTGGTAAAACAATCCTGTTTTTTCCCTTTATTGATTAAGCAACATCTGTAGGTACAATAATTGCTTGTGCAGACCTGCACTTCTTTTGGCGAGTGTGGAGTCATCATCCAGTAATGACACTCTGGCATTGCTCGTTCCTTTAGCAATTGGCAAGGTAATCCCAGGCTACCTCCTTTTTAGTCTACTTGTTAGTGGCAGTGAATGTGTGCTTAAGTTTGAGATGAGAGTATTGTTGTGTTGGGATAATGTTTCGTGGTACTTCTTGTATTTCCGTTTGATTGTACGTATCTGCCACTAATGGCTTTCTAAAGTCAGTATGTAATATAACGTTGAATGTTAGTATGGTGCATCGTAGCAGTCTAGATTGGAATGCAGGTCTGTATTCTATGCAGGTTGGAAGGTTCGGCAGATCCCCAAACTTGGCAACCGTACAGCCATATTGGCCGAATTATTGCTTTGTACCGTAATATCATGTTGTAGAGGTTGGTGTTATGTTTTCCGTCCAGTAATCGTTATAATTGTCTGAGTCTGTAATTTAGTGCCTGTTTTTTAAGTCTAGTATGGGGATTCCATGTCAGTCGGAAATCTAAGTAAAGTCCCAGATAGTGAACAGTTTTCTGTGGAAGTGGTGTTTCCTTTTGGAAAACTGTTGGACATTTCTGTTTCCGTAAAGTGAATGTCATGTGTGTTGATTTTTGGCTGTTAATTTTGATTCTCCATTGTTGCATTGCATCCAGATGTCTTTGTAAGTGAGTAGTTGCTGTAGTGTGGTTAGTATGCCTTGACAGGATTCCAGTGTCATCTGCAAATGTTGCAGTTAGAGTTTGTTGTGAAAGTGGTATCTCATAATGTAAATTGAATATAAATGGGGCCCAAGACACTTCCACTGCCTTGATGAGGTTGATGATAGACCAAGCTTACTTCTCTCTCACGCAGAAAAATATGTCAGTTAAGTAAGATCGCAGCAGTATTAAGTAGTATGTAAAAGGGAAAAACATTTTTAGTTTAAAGAGAAGTCCTGGGTGATAATCCCTAAAACAATCCTAGAATTATTTTTTGAAATTGTGATTCCTTTCTTCCTAGTTTTTGTCTCAGTTATATTGGAATCAAGAAAGGTTCATTAACTAAAAGTCCCTCTTGCAAGTATTAAACTAGTTTCGTCCAAAATGATTTGAATTATTGAATTGTGAGCAAGAAAAATGACATCATTTAATTTATAATAAATTCTGGTATTTTATCCGTCGTAGCATGCATATTGATTTTGTTTCTGACCGGTTTCGGATTTCCATTCATCGTCAGAGTAAATTCACCAAATTCGTCTAGAGAGTTCCCTTCAACGTAATGTTTCCTGTTACACTCACACTTGTTGGTTTGTTGGTTACATATATGGTATATTTATTGGTTGGACATATATACAACCAACAAACCAAAAAGTGTGACTGTAACAGAACTTTATGTTGAAGTGAACTCACTACATGAACTTGGTGAATTTGCTCTGGCAATGGATGAAAATCCGAAATCGGTCAGGAACAAAATCAATATGCATGTTACGACGGATAAAATATTAGATGTTATCCATCATTATGGACCCATCTACATATTCTATAATAAATAATTTTTTATTAAAATAAATTT
Organism: Triatoma infestans; assembly: GCA_011037195.1. Classification (NCBI taxonomy): domain Eukaryota; kingdom Metazoa; phylum Arthropoda; class Insecta; order Hemiptera; family Reduviidae; genus Triatoma; species Triatoma infestans. The sequence continues at coordinate 40,174 of JAAEAF010001073.1, read as the reverse complement.
ACTAAATTGCTTTTAAGACCAGAATCTAAAGTAGAAGCAACGGATGCAGAGTTGCTTGAATGGAAATCAAATTCATTTAAGCAGTAATAATAAATAACTTACTGAAAAAGTTGATTCCAATAATATTATGGTTAAGATCAATAGAAACCTCATGTTTAGATGCCAGTTGAAACCAACATATAAGTGACCTTATTTTTTTATATATATGTATATATACTTCTCTTTCCTTTACTGTAAATATTGTATTTATGTAGTAAACATATCAGGAAAATATTCCAACAATATTAACAACACTTGTATAAATACATATAGCACACAATTGAAATTTATATATATGGATATATGTACTTTTTTTTTATGACGTAGTTTAGCTGTGATTGTGGCGATTAAGTACTTTTCTATTATTATGATTTTAATCTTTGTGTTCATTCTTTTTATCTACAATATTTTATGCAATTAAATTTTCTTTAGTGAAGGTCATCCTTATAGATAGATTTCACAATCTGTGTTAGTAATGAATTTTTAGAAGTTTTTTCTTTTGAGGTGTTTGTGGTTTTTAGAAATTAGTATCTATATTTTCTCCAACGAATATTTGGTCCTGAATTTTTTTTTTTATTTTTACAGAGAGGCGGACTTCATTTTGTTGATAAAATTAAATAGATTAATCTGGGTTGGCGTGTGTGTACGTACTCCTTAGTCCCAGATCTGTGTCTGAATTTTACTAAAGTAGACTCTGGTAAATCATTAGAAATTTATTATTTAACATTTCTTAAATATTATTAAAATGTTAAACCAATTATTTGAAAAGAGAACAATTACAAATCCTTTATAAATTTGTAATTCTAATCTGGATTTTCTTTAATATATAAGACTTCTGAGGGTAAAAAAAAAGTGGGAAAGAAATTCAGTACCTAATTCCAGTTCCAAAATTCACTTCCTGGCAAATTTTACATTTTCAATGTTTTGATTCACTTGGTTTTGTTCTAAACCTTCCTGAGGTGTTTATATTTTTTTTTCAGTTTTTATATGGCTTTAAATAAGTTTAAAGTAAAGTTAAACTGAAACAGCTAAAGTAATCAGAACTAATAAATAAATTTTAAACAAAATTATCCATATTTAAAAATAACAATGATTTAATGATCTAATTTAAAGGATTAGCTCAGTGTCTAGCGCACTGGACTGAGGATCCGGGTTTGAGTCTAGCTGTGCTTTTTTTTTCTAGGAGCCCCTACAACTCAATGCCCGATGATGGACAGTGTTGTCTGTAGCGAAAGAACACTGTCCGGAGGCCGGAGTGCACTGAGAAGGCTCCGGGCGCCAATGACCATAGATATTGAGGCGCCTTAAATTAAAAAAAAAAAATCTAATGATTTTAAAAAAGCCAAATAATAATAACTTAATTAAGGAAATTAAATGAAAACTATTTTTGTAACTTTGATTAATTTATTTTCAAACACAAAAATAAGATATGGATAAAGGAGAAAGTTAATATTCTTATTATTTTGTGTTTTAAATGCTAAACATTTAAATATTTAAATGTTTAGCATTTAAAAGTACTTAAATGTTAATAAACATTTGATAGTACTGTTTGATGAACTGCTAATATATATTTGCATTAATGCATAGCTTTTTTACTATTTTCTTTAATTGTTGTAAAAGTATTAATACAAGTGGAATTAAAGTATTATATTGTCGTCATTATGAAGTTAAAATACATATTTATATTGCTATTGCTCTCCACATTATTTGTAAGTGCATTTGTTTAATTACTGTGCGGGAGATAGATTCCTAACTCATTATGACAAATTCTTATTTGGAAATTAGAATTTTGGAATTGTAGTTAATTCGTAAGAATTTCGTAACATTTTTATAAGTTTTTTTTTTTTAATGTATATCCCAATATTGTGAGCACATTTTTCAATGATGTGAAATTACCATCTATCTGTCTATCCATCTTTATGGCAATACAATCCTTGGGAGTTCCTAGCATTCTCTACATGGCTTCTACTAACCGTCCCCCATGTTGGTAGCAGCTGCTTCCCAACTGCTTTTGAGGACCCGTGATTCATCATATCATTGGCAACAATATCTACTTAGTCGGGGTTTATGAACCTTCATTGACAACAAGTAAAGCTAAGTTAAGCCTACGACTTCCCATTACTAAATCTCTAACTTCCAATTGACCAATAAATTTTCCTTGGCATCTTTATCTTTCTCCATTCTAAGCCTGCCAGCACGTCAATTTAGTGTAATCGTTTTAATATGGCTCGTGCTAATCACTTGCTCCTTCTTCTCGTGCTATCTGGTTCCTTCCATAAGTTATCTAGAAATAAGAATTCTTTTGAAGTGGTATTTTTCTTCCTTGCCTTGGGATTGCCAAGGTTTGAATAGCATAGTTTAAGATTTCTCTTCTTTTTTTTTAACTGAAAAAACGACTGCTATTTCAAATTTTAATTACTTTAGTAAATGTTTATTAGGATTTTTTTTTTTTGAGCCATTCAACCACTGAACAAAATACCAATAATTTGTCACGTAGCTATTGAGGAACAGATATTTTGCCCATACTGCAGGTGGCTTCGCTAGCGTTGTTGCTGAGTCTTATTCTTATTGATTAGAAACTGTTTTTCTTAAAGATGAAATATCCATTTATGAAAATCGACAAACATGATCTCATCCCGAATTCTTTACATGAATATGACAGAGGAAGCAAGATGTTACTGGATTCTATTTTTTAGGCTGAAGAACAAAGCACAGGAGAAGTTTAACAAATGAAGATGGCTTAAGAGAGGGAAGATGTTGGGGAAAAAAAGGGGGAAAAAGGAGAACAAAACAAAATTGGAAGAAACATCGAAACTAAACAAAGGAAAATTATCATTAACACATGATATCAATATAATAAATTGGTTTATCAAGTTTGCCATATGTTTTGTCTAATTTAGAAATGAAATATTATATAACATTTTTTTTTTGTTTGTTTATTTATTGTATAAGCAAAATCTGTTTAACCAGATAACTATAATTGCTATTGCTCATTGCTGATACTGTTGGCTTGAGGATCTTGAGTGGAAAAGCCATCCAGCAATGACAGTCCTGGCATTGTTAGAGCGATTAGTTGCTAAGGTTATCCCTAGGCCACTTCCTTTTCATTCTCCTTGTTGTATTCTGTGGCAAGCTTAAGTTGGATATGAGAGAACTGTTATGTTGTGATAGTGTTTCGTGAAACTTTTTGCGTTTGGTTGTGATTGTGTCTGTCACGAATGATATATTGAGGTCAATGTATAGTGTAAGGTTTGAGACATAGTAGGGTGCGTCTGTAATGTGTCTTAGAAGTTTAGATTGGAAAGCTTCCATTCTGTATAGATTGGAAGGTTTGGTAGAACTTCAAACTTCGCAACCATTTAGGTCGAATTATAGTTTTGTAAATTAGTATCATGTTGTAGAGGTTGTCGTTTAGTTTTCCGTCTAGCAATCGTCGTAACTGTAAAAATCTCTGATTCAAAACCTGTCTTTAAGTCTGGTATGGGGGTTCCGAGTTAATCGGCGGTCTAAGTGGAGTCTAAGATAGCGTGTAACAGTTTTCTCCGGGAGCAGTGTGTTGTTGAAGTAAACTGTTGGGCATATACGTTTACGTAGTGTGAATGTCATGTGCGTAGATTTCAGACTGTTAATTTTGATTCTCCATTTGTTGCACCATTGTTGAATGTCATCAAGATATCTTTGTAAGTGAGTGGTTGCTGTAATGTGATGGCATGTCGTGAAAGGATGGTAGTGCGCCTGCGTTCTCATGGCTTGTCTTCTCCTCTGAAGTTCTTTGCGGATCTTACATTCTCGATTGTTGGATAATTGCAGAAACCTTTCGTGTGTCCGCAACTTTGGCATCGCTGCATTGTAAAATATCTTTTCTTTTATTTGGCTCCTCAACTGCTATTATGGTATTTAGAAGTTTACTTACCTGAAATATGTGATTCGTAGGGCAGGGCGCAAGATCTACGAAAAATAGGGATAACGGTTTCTTAGTTCCGGGATGTAAAACATAAACTATGGCTATTGTTTGGTATCCTAATTTGTGCAGCTCTTCAGATATCATGTCTGTTGGTATGCTGTGATGGAGGTCTCTTATAGCAATGCTATATGGTTTGTCGGCTTCCAACTTCAACTTCTTCTTTATGTAAAATTCAAAGTTACTATTTTTAAGGTATTTCATGGCAGCTCTGATCTGGGGTTTTGGCGTTAATTGTAAGGTCAGAATTGTTAGCATTTAGTATAAAATTATTTGCACCTAGACTTGACGTTAATTCTGGAATATAACAACTTGAAAACTGTATTTTGATTGGAGGAGGAAGGCTAGATTTTATATCATTTGAATTATTTTGGCATTCTGTATTGTTGAACTGGTATTTATGGTAACGTTGTTGTTTTTTTATTAAAGTGGACAGTAAAGTAAGCACACAATTTTTTGAAAACTCTTTCTAAAACCCGCTCGAAAAGTCTCTCAAACACAGAGCGAAAATTCAGTGACATCGATTTCATTAAATACTGAACTTAATAGTACTATTAGTGTCGTGTCATATTTTGTACTATTTTGAAATAAAAAGTTAAAAATTATTTATGTTCACTTTTACATTATTATATTTGTTTGCAGTAATTAATTATGTCAAAAGAATTCTATATTAGATATTATTTTGGACATAAAGATAAATTTGGTCATGAATTTCTAGTATTTGTATTCAGACCTGACAGCAAACTGCAACATTGTGAATAATTTAAATTATAAAATCGATACAAAGATTCGTATAGTAGCTTATTTACATAGCTGCTTAATAGAAGAATCAAAACTTATAACGTTATATTCAGAAATTATGCAAGAAGATGGTTCAGACAGTTACTTCAACTGGATCGTAGGAACGTCGTAGAACTAGAATTATTAATGGCGATGAACACTTAGTTTTTACCATATCTGAAACTGGTTCAGTAATTGATGTTAATTATTCAAAGAATCTTGAAGATTTGAGAGGTTTGCATTATCTAATACAAGTTTGGTTTTCTCATTAATTAGACTTAATTTCTAAGAAAAACTTATTTGATAGATGAATTTTTATAAAGATAAGAGTTTATAAAGGAAAGATGTATATTATATATTTTTGAACTTAGGAAACAAAGGAATATTATTTATTGACTTATTATATACATGTGAACTTTGCAATACAGTAAATTAATGATGTTCAATATGGGCGAGATCAGAAGCAGTCCAGGGCAAAAAACACGGGCAGAGCCCGCTCTAGGGGCGGGCAACCCGGACATTTGACCGGGGCGTCATTTTGTCTGTATGTGTGGGAAAAATATTTTTGTGTTAAATACTCAAATTTCACTAATCGATTTTTTCGTTCGTTAAAAATTTATAGTGCGTAGCGTATTTAAATTATTTATGTCTTAAAGCTAAAAATATTTACTTTATTATTGAAAAATTGTCGCAGAATTTGTATACGACGATGCTTGAACTTGTTTGAACAAGCATATACTTCTCTGAACAGAATAGCATTAGCACGCTTAAAAAAATATATACACTGCTGGTAAAAAGTTTGGACCACCTAGAATAAAAATGTATTATATTTTATTTTTGTTAATTTAATGATTTGTTATGAATGAAATAAAATGATTTGTCAGCAATTCAAAAATGTTATATTTATTTAATCTATGTACAACAATATAAGCGATAACAAATTCATTAAAAAGTGTAAACCTTTCCCAAAAATAAATTTCGACTAAACAGCTTTTTCATCAAAGTGACCACCTCTCCGCTTAATTACTTCTCTTATAATTCTAGGCATTCTCTCAAATTGCAACACTCAGCCTTCGAATTCAATATTACTCCACACACTGTACAGTATCTGCCACAGAGCATTTGGCAGAATTAGGGCACTTGATACGAACTTTTCCATCTAGCTCATCCCACAAAAGTTCAATTGGGTTGAAGACCGGGGTTTGCGACGGCCAGACCATATTGACACATATTTTTTCATCCTCTTTTCCCTTAAGGTATTGTCTACATAATTTGGAAGAATATTTAGGGTCACTGTCCTGTTGCATAATGATTTTTTCCCCAATCAATCGCTGACCGCAGGGTAAGACGTGATTTTCTAAAATGCTTTTATAATTTTCTTTGCTCATTATCTCGTCAATACGGATGAGATCACCTATTCCATAGCGTGAAAAACATCCCCAAACCATGACCGAGCCCTCTCTGTGCATAACGGTGGGTATTATGCATTGTGGATGCAGTTTTTCTGAGCTGAAAGGTTCCTCCAATCTTTCACTGTGAAGTCTTTGTATTTCAAGCCCACTCTGAACGTTTCTTCTTGTTTGCACCCTTTAATAATGGTTTCAGCGTTGCAACTCTTCGTATTAAGTTCGGTTGACGAAGTCGCCTTTGAACAGTTGAGAGAGAAATTGGCCTCGAACTTGTTTTAATAATTCCCCTCTGATTTTTGGAGCTGTGAGTCGTCTGTTTCTTTTACTTCATAAGATAATGAACTTATCCTCACCTGTGGTTGTTGATTTTTGTCTCCCGGAGCGGTGTAAATCTTCATGATCACCATATTTTTTAAACCGTTTAATAAGCATGGTGAATACCATTTTTTTGAAATTTTAAGTTCAGCCGTTATTTTATGTAAAGTTCAAATGGCAACTCTGGTTGCAACACTCAGTTCTTTAACTTTGCCCATTATGTATTAATTCAAAAGAGGAAAAAACAACGTTGCAATAAGATGTACTCGTGAAGCTCAAGGAGTGAACTAATGCCAATTAAATAAAATAGAATAAAAAGTAAGTAAATAATGCTTTGTTGACAAACAATACCAAGTCCTAATCTATAAACAGAATCAATGATTTGAAAGAAATTATTCTCTGTGAATTACAAATCCAAGAGGTAAATTGTTTCTCAAAAGGCAAAGTGTATATTATTTAGATTGAAGGGGGGAGGGCCACGCCTCATTCTACTGCGACCTTCATTGAGAGGTCTATTGTGTATTCGCTGGGTATGACATCCTTCAGCTTTGCCCTGTTAATCAGGCCTAGCAAAGCTGAAAGTGGCTCCGTCATGAAGCTCGTGGCTTCGGGATTGCTGGTCCCAAGTTGAAGAAACCTTGTCCTCACCAGGCCGGCACACACCCAAAGGACGTGTGCCGGGGTTTCCTCCACGGCCCTGCAGAAACGGCAAAACGCGTTGTCTGCTAAATGGTGTATGTGCCTATTCAGCCGCCTGCAATCCCTGTTAGTAGACTCACTGTTATCCTTATATCTCTTGGCTATGGCTCAGTAGATCCCTGGTGAATATAGATAAATGTCTTAACAAAGAATTTAGCCTGCCTCTGCCCTGGCGTTCTTTCCCACCATTCCAGATGCTGGTCTTCTATCCATTCCTTGATAGAATCGTGAATGAGGCTCCGGGCGTATAAAGGTATAAAGGTATCCTTCGAGGTATATTATGTTAGTAAAATATTTATTTTAAAAAGTGCCACTTAAAATTATGCATGAATCGTATTATACATAAGCGTATATGCATAAATCAAGTCACTGGAAAATTCTTATTAAAATGTAACTAGACTTTTCTTTAAAGAATTTTAGTAAATAACTAATTTTTTTTACTGATCCCAAACTTCTGATCGATAGTGTATATGTAGGAAGGGGCGGCAATTGGTCTTTTTGTTCGGAGGTAAGTAACCGCTAGAGCGAGCGCTGCAACTAGCCATAGAAGTGCAAAGACTCAACTTTGCAAACAAATTAAGAACAAAACCAGTTAATTAATTCCCAGAATTTACTTTTTGGATTGCACAGACCAAAATCCAGCCAACGGTGCGAATTTACTGCATGTTTTTTTATTCACTTTTTCGTGATTTTCTCGAAATTGGCTGGCAACGATTTTCTTTAAACGTTGAATACTATCTATACATATAAAGTCTTATTACTTTACTTGCCACATTTTTCTGAATGAACAATAGCAATATGCTTTTCTCTAAAGTATCACTAAATAACTGATTAGCAATATGCTTTTCTCTAAAGTACCACTAAAATAACTGATGACTGATGAAGTCCCGAAAATAAAATTTTTGAGACAAACAAATAATGCGAAAAATAAGATTCAAATAAAGGTTGTACAAGACAAAAATTATGTTCTGATCAAAATGATGCTCTGTTGACAAAGTCTGCATTTTCCCTCATAGTCTAGATTTGACATCGCTAAATTTATTTAGTCTACTGCCGCGATTTAGGAAAAAGAAATCTGGTATAAAAAAATCACTCTTCATTCCTTTATTATATAATTCATTTGCAAATAAACGGTTAGTGGACATGTATTACAGATAAGTGAAGGAGGTGAGGATTATACTGTCTACCTAAATAAAATTGCATTGTATGATAGCAAGCTCTATCATCCAGTAGCAATGCTTGTGACGGCAATTCGCAGGACAATTTAAGTCCCGGGATACAACACCCTTCACAATTATTTGGAAGGATTCTTTCATCCAATCGGTATTAAATATAATAAATACATGTAGCTTAATAAGAGAGAAAATAAAAATTTTTTAGAGACACAATTAGCCCCCTTTAACAAATAATTGAATAATTAATAAAAGACAGAAAAAAAATAGAGCTAAGGAACAAATATAAAATTTTCTTTTTTCTAACTGCTTTAAGAATGTAATTGTTATAGATAAAGTTTATACTAAAAAATTAGGAGTATATTCTTATAAAACAAAAAAAAAAAAATCAAATTTAACGTTTTAGTGAAATAAAAAAAGAAAAAAAGTTAAAAACGAATAAAATTAACGTTTCTGAATTCACCGCCAGGTAACAGACTTTCCTAATCTAGAATTTGTAGTAGTTCAAATAATCGCCGCTAGAAAGCGTAAGCTTCTAGATATACAGAATTGTAGTTCCAAAATTTGCCACCCGATCGCAGCGCCATCCTCTGATGTAAAATTTTTTCAATAGTTCTTTATGAAGGGACGGGAAGCGGTTAGGTTTCTGAATTCACCGCTAGGTAACAGCACTTTCCTAATATAGAATTTGTAGTAGTTCAAATAATCGCCGCCAGAAAGCGTAAGCTTCTAGATATACAGAATTGTAGTTCCAAAATTTGCCACCCGATTGCAGCGCCATCCTCTGATGTAAAAATTTTTCAATAGTTCTTTATGAAGGGACAGGAAGCGGTTAGGTTTCTGAATTCACCGCTAGGTAACAGCACTTTCCTAATATAGAATCTGTAGTAGTTCAAAATAATCGCCGCTAGAAAGCGTAAGCTTCTAGATATACAGAATTGTAGTTCCAAAATTTGCCACCCGATCGCAGCGCCAACCTCTGATGTAAAAATTTGTCAATAGTTCTTTATGAAGGGACAGGAAGCGGTTAGGTTTCTGAATTCACCGCTAGGTAACAGCACTTTCCTAATATAGAATTTGTAGTAGTTCAAATAATCGCCGCTAGAAAGCGTAAGCTTCTAGATATACAGAATTGTAGTTCCAAAATTTGCCACCCGATCGCAGCGCCATCCTCTGATGTAAAAATTTGTCAATAGTTCTTTATGAAGGGACAGGAAGCGGTTAGGTTTCTGAATTCACCGCTAGGTAACAGCACTTTCCTAATATAGAATTTGTAGTAGTTCAAATAATCGCCGCTAGAAAGCGTAAGCTTCTAGATATACAGAATTGTAGTTCCAAAATTTGCCATCCGATTGCAGCGCCATCCTCTGATGTAAAAATTTGTCAATAGTTCTTTATGAAGGGACAGGAAGCGGTTAGGTTTCTGAATTCACCGCTAGGTAACAGCACTTTCCTAATATAGAATTTGTAGTAGTTCAAATAATCGCCGCTAGAAAGCGTAAGCTTCTAGATATACAGAATTGTAGTTCTAAAATTTGCCACCCGATTGCAGCGCCATTCTCTGATGTAAAAATTTTTCAATAGTTCTAAAATGTGTCTTTATGAAGGGTCGGGAAGCGGTTAGCCCTAAAAAAAAACTAGGAAGTAGTGACACCTAGTGACAAACTATATAACCATAAATAAAATTGATTTCTCAGTAGGTGTTGTTATCTGGTGGCCATTTTTATAACTACAAATATACTAATTTTAATTAGTTACTTTATTAATTAGAAACATCTGGTGCGAAACACTCACACAAATTTCTCTTACTCCAGTTTTCAAAATTGTAACCGACTAACTTTATAATTAGTTTACGAAATTTAATAAAATTCGTAGATTTTTTTATGGAGAAAAACACAAAAACTGAAAAAATTACTTGGATTTGCATTATAATTGAAAAAAAAAAGCGTACACTTCATTTTTAAACTAGAAATAAATGAATATATTAATTATACTAATATATATTAATAAAATTCAAATATTTATTTATCTTTTATCTACATTATATTTCTTTCGCAAGCTATTAAGATAATTCTTAGCATATTTTTTGCCAAGATATTTTTCTGGAATAATGCTTGACATGATCTTTTTCCCTTCTTTCTTTTTCATGAAAGGGTTCAGATTTTTTACATTTGCTTTTCAGCTAGAAGCTATAGAGGGCTGCGAATATTAATATTATCGCATGTAATAACTTAGATACAATGTTAAAATCAGATTTTCTTGTTGGCTGTTAGTTGTAATATGAAAACAAGAATTATTTGTCTTCTCGACCAATTCAAGGTAAAAAACAAAAACCAAAAAATAAATTTTGTAATTGTTTTTATAATGACAAGAGAAAAAAATTGATGTTATAATTTTTTTTTTCTCTTTATTTTTCTTTTGTATTGTTCCTGAAGAAGACAAACATAGTTTGTCGAAACGTCGAACTTGTCAATTATAAAAACAATTACAAAATTTATTTTTTGGTTTTTGTTTTTTACCTTGAATTGGTCGAGAAGACAAATAATTCTTGTTTTCATTTTATCTAAATCTTGTCAATAAAATTTACGGGCTAATTTCATTTGTTGGTATTTGATTGAATATTGTATTTGTTATATTTTTGAAAGCAGCTTCAAAATCTCTTGAAATGGCTGGTCCAATTGCTTGAAACATTTCTTGAGAAATTTCATTCAATATTTATTTATTTATTGCCTAAAGAAACTATACATTTCTATAGCAAGAGATTGACCTCTGCTGAAAGCTGAACAAAAAATACAAACGTTACAAGAAGAAACATTACAAACATTACAGCTTAATCTTCAAAGTAATAAAATAATATTAAATACTTGATTAATAAAGTAGATATTAACAATGATTTAAATAGACTTTATTCATTTATACAAATTATTTTAGGGAAGGAGTTTGAGGGATCTCCTTGTAGGTATTAAATAATACCTTTACAAACTTATGTATATCTTTCCTCCAAAGCCTCAGAGATATAATAAAATAAGTGGTTTAACTTTTCTTTATTTCTATATCTAGTAAGTTAGCAAAAACGTAAGAACTGGGTTCCTATCTAACAACCTCCTTCTCAAACATTCCCAAAATTAAGTGCATAATATTATCATTTTGCCCACCGCACAAGTAAAGCAACTCTTTTAGGATCAAATAAATGAGCTATTCCATTATAAAAATTCCTGGGGTGACGATCACTAGAGCTGCTCGAATTGAGCTATCAATCTGGTTTTAATGATATTGCACCTAATATTTACATATGAACTACCATTAGCCAAGGGACATAATCAATCTATAGTGGATGTTATATGAAGAGTTAAGTACTTCATTGATGTCAGTTTAGAGAAAGATTTTTTAAGTTATTAGAGACCACGACCGCATGCTACGCCTCCCAGATGTCCTGCGCTTTTATAGAATAAAGCATTTCTCTCACAAGAGCCACCCAGTTAAAAGGAATGTCAGAACCATCAAAAAGCTTCACAAGTCTTCTATAGCATATCTTCAGAGGTGAGCTGCTTTACATCGATAAAATCTTCGGCCAGAATCTTATAGATTTATTAAAAATCTTGGTATTCACTTGCCGTCATTCAACTTCCAGCGAACGAAACTATTGGAGACTTGTCGTGGCAGATTTAAGAGGAACTTTAAGAATATCAATTGGTCACTATAGTGAAGTAGTTCAAGGCCTAATTTTTTAACTGATCCCAATCTTTTAATCGGTAGTGTATATATTCTTAAGGGGCGGCAATTTGTCTTTTTGTCCGGGGCGACGTAACCGCTAGAGCGGGCGCTACTACGGGGCCCTTGCGACGCCCAAAGGATCCAGCCGGACCCTATCACGACTACTTGCAGAGGCATTTGCATCGTTTGGGGCTCATGGACAGCCCCATATGACCTTTATATAACGATCCCGACTCGGAGATGACGAGCGAGCATCTGTTGGAATGCCTTTCACTCAAAGATGCTCGCGATGAATGCAATTCAAAATCCAGTGACCTGGTGCAGCGGATGGCTGCCCTTTATTGGACTGCTCGCCAGCGAATGGCTTGGTGCCAACACAAATCGGCGTTGCAAAAAAAAAAGATATTCAACAGCTTCGTTCAACGGCTTGAGGACCTCTCAGTGTCAATGGATTGGTTCTGTAACAAAATTGAATGGTTGTGTTATTGTTTACTTTGTTCATAAGGTGACAACAATATAATTAGAACAATCACACCATACCTACAAATGACTATATTCATCTATGTAAATCAGACTTTTTACCTTTATTCTTCCTCCTAATTGTGCAATAAAGTTTGTGGTAAATAATATAGTTTCTTATCTTGAGCTCTCCTAAAACTGTATTAGTTTTTTTTTTTTTTTTTTTTATTAGTAAAAATTCCAATCAGTTATTTAGTAGGGGGAATCAAATAATTATTATTCATTTGAACTGAATTGACGCATCTAAAAATTCTGAATATTTTAGTTTTGGAAATTAAATTATAATAAGGAAACAACTTTAATTCCCATTTAGCATCTTATTAGAGACTACTAAATTAATAAAAATGAATGTGTATTTTAGCTGTGCTACAAATAGTGATAATATTTTGTACAACGAACCCCTCGTTAACCTAGTAGGTCCTTACAAAAACACTTAAAAAACCAGTGTATCAACTAAATTTGCTCTGTGCTAGTCTATGTTTTACAAAAACCCTGATGAGGGGCGAAACTACAAAATCTCGATGACTACAAAAAGAAGCAGGGTATGATGGAAAATATCTCTGGTACTTAATTTATTTAAATGAAAGATTCAGATAAATTAGTCAAATAAGTTCCAAAAATTGCAGCCCCCTGCTAGGCAATGAAAAAATTAAAGCCACTATTCAAGAATTATTTTTCGGTACCAGAAAACACTATCTATTTCGACAATGAAAAATTGATGTCGAGAATTAGTTTACAAATTTTGTAATTCAAAAAAATTACCAACAGATAGCAACCGTAAAGAATATAGAACTAAGCCCCTAACAGATGCTGCTTTCTAGTGTCTGTTTTTATAACTACAACAAAAATAGTTACCTGAATTCACCTCAAGCTCAATTAGGCGCTGTTTTCAAATGACATTTTTCCATTTTCTTTTCCACCCTAAAATTAATTGATAGTAAATTTTTATCTAGATTTTTCCATTTTCTTTATTTTTAAAAAAGTATTATTTCTATCTTATAAAATGTAAATAGTTTTTTATCATTATATTAAAATTGTTTTTCTTTTATTATAAAATAACAATTATTACCACAAATTAGAGATTTGTAAATATGTGATTGGCTTAACTTTAGCCTGCAGGGTATTTTTAGTTGGATGACTAAGTTTAAAGGAGAGGTTTCCAAAAGAATGTTGAAAAGCTTAAAAAATCCAGTTAGTAAACTAGTAACATCGGGTCAACTGACTTTCTTAAAATCGGAAATTTTTTTGAAATATTCAATTACTGGTAAGAGTATCAGAGATATTTTCCATGTGAGCCTGCTTCATTTTGTGGTCATCAACCGGTTTCGGGCATTCGCCCAACACATCAGGTTGTTTTTGTAAAACATAGACTAGCACAGGATAGAAGCACCTACTTTACCATTAACATTTTTCAAACAAATACAAAATGTAACAGTTATACGCCAGAACAATGGCGTACGAAGGGGAGGATTAGGGGGATAAATTATCTCCCGAAAATTCGAAATTGACTAAAATTATAATGACCTCATATCTTAATTGCGAGGCTCTTTAATACGTATACATTCCGATATAGTGCATTTGCGCACTTAACTCATTTGAGTGATTGAGTTGACATCGACGGCATCATATAGTTATGTGCATACGCTCATTTATGTTAATGTGTTTTATTATGGTAAGTTATATGTGTTTAGATTTCTAGATAATTACAATACTTATTTCATGTAAAAACAAAAAAAATATAACCTTTCATTACCATTTATTGGTTATTGTTAAAGCGAACATGATTTTAGTTGCCTCTTAAGATTTTTTAACTGCATGGCTTAGCTATAATGAACTTTCATCAAGAACTGTGCGCTTCCTTAAGCGTTGACGAAGTTTTAGACACTTTGGCGAAGATCCTTAGAAGACTTTTACTTTCGTAGTTATTATTATGACATTACATCATATAAATAAAACTTTATTTCTAATAATAAATAAATTTTATTTGCTTTCGAGGAGAGCCCCATACAAAAAGAATGGTATGAAATATATTAAAAGAAAAATAAGTTAAAAGAAAACAAACTGCTTGAAATAAAACAATTTAACATACATTTCTTAAACTTTAAAAATAAATTTGTAAAGATTTACGTTGACAATGGTAAACAAAAAATAAAAGTGGCAGTATTTATAGTTAGAACAGAAAAATATTTATTTTATAAAAGATATCATTAAGTTTTTATTTCCTATTTATTATACTTCAATGCTTATAAACAAACATATTTTATTTTACATTGTTATTTATTTATGTTAAATAATAACATTTTACTTTATTATTTAGACATCATTCATTCATTCATTCATTGAAAAAAGAAGACCCAACTTTCAATGAATGAATTATATAAAGGAATGTTTGTTTTATTTAGAATTAATCACAAGTAGGTAGGATATTTGTTAATAATGGACTCGTTGTTAAACTGTTAACATCAGTGGCGGCTCGTGACTTGGATATGTGGGGGGTTCAACTTTTTTTTTTTTTTAATACTTACATTACCTATCATAATTAGTAGCTTGGCTAGATAGAAATCATGAAGTAAGCCAGGAGCCAGATAAAAACTTGCATCCCTCCCCTACAATTAAATATGTTAAATTAACAATAAATCTATTAGGGAAGGGATTAGCTCAGTGAAGAGTGCATTGGAGTCCCATGCGGAGGACTCGGGTTCGAGTCCACTGTGCTGCCCTTGGGTTTTCTTCCTAGGAGCACTTACAGCACACTGTCCGGTGATGGGCAGTGTTGTCTGTAACGAGACAACACCATCCGGAGTCCGGCAGTGCACTGAGAAGGCTCGGGCACCAATGACCATAGATGTTGGCGCACCTTAAATAAAATAAAAAAAAAGAATAAATCTGTCACTTTGCACCCAGAGAAGAACTGTGAAAAAAGACTTGTACCGTTTGAGTTCGAAAATTAAGAGGTTAACTCAACGGAAATTTTTATTATCTAAATAAAGTGTTTCGGTTCAAAGGAAATGTCAATGAGTTGGCATCTATTCTTTGCTAGGTCATTTATCAAGTGATGTTTTAAGTACCAATACCAACATCAAATTTTTATAAATATAAATATAATGTCTAAAAATCCACACACTGGCACAGGCAGGCACATCACACAAAATCTGGTGTGAAACACACAACTTTCTCTTACTCACTTCTCAAAATTATAATTGACAAATTTTATAGCTTGTGTACCAAATTTAATGAAATTCTTCGAAAACTGAAGAAAATGTTCAGTAAAAGCGCACTTCCGGTTTACTATTTTCTTGAAACTCAGAATTTTGGCCATCTATTTATTCTAATTAATTTTCCTTGGATGATAAATCGTATATCAAATATGAGAGCACTTTAGTAGAATAATATAACCCCATCCCTCCCCTAAAAGTGCCCTTAAATGAATTTTCCGGAGAATTTTTCAAATAGAGTGTAGATCTTTGTATGTATAGTTCATATACCAAATTTCAAGAAAATCGTCGGAGCCATTTTTGAGAAAATTGCAAAAAAGTAAAAAAACCAACTAGTAAAGTGGTACTTCCGGTTGAGGAATTTCGTCAGATAACATAGGGTGAGATCTCATGGTGATACCTAAACGGAATATCAAGTTTCAACTTTCTATGGTTTTTCGTTTTTGAGCTATGATATTCACATACATACATATTTTTAAGAAAAAATACTTCTATTTGCTGCCCAGCAGCTTATTTCTGCCTTACAAAATTAAATAAATAAAAAATATGTATATAATAAATAAATGTTAATTAATTATTATGTCTTGAAGTACGTCCTGGAGTAAGTTCGGCCGGAGTGTTTTCTGATCCAGCTTCTGTAGTTTGTAGTTTGTTTAGAAAACTGAGTGGAGTCATGTCTATAAAATCCCTGATTTTTGGGATTTCCAGCTCCTTTTCGATTTATTCGTTCCATATGAACCACGGTCCTCCCAAGGCTATGCGCTATACCATATTTTGGAACACTTGTAACTAGTTCATTGCAGTCTTATTATCCACACGGGACAGGCGTAGATCAGTAAAGGTCTAAATATACATGTATAAAGAAGTCTGGAGCATTGCGGTTTCACTGGCGTCCGGTTTGTTAATTAAGGGCTAGAGCTGCCTGAAAGTCTATTACGTCTGCATTAATTTTTGTGCTATGCGTGAAGTCTAGATTAGTCTTGTGCCAAGTTGTCAACCAAGGTATTTTAAGGTTTCATCCATTTTCTTTCACTAAACGTTAGTGTTGTTCACTTTTGTAGTTTTAGTTTGATAGCATTCTACGAAAGGTAAAATTTTTGCCTGTGTGTTTTGTATATTTAAGTCTAGTTTCCATTTTGTGAAGCCAGTCTGTTATTTTGTTCTAATAAAGTATGTAGATTATCTTCATACTTTAGAAGTTCAGAAAGTTTGTGATGTCTGGAGAGAAGAAGGATGTCATCTACGTAAGTGGCAAGAATAGAAGTATTGAATATAGAAATAGCGCGCGTGTGTGTGTGTGTAAACTGTGAAGAGGATGGGATTAAGAATTGAGCCTTGAGGAATACCGGCCTTGAAATTTCGTCGAGTATTGAAGGTCTAATTAATACTTATTTCAAATGTTCTGTCTGTAGAAATGATGTCAATATTGCTTGTAAGTAAAGTGGTGTTTGGACTGAGGCCGGTCTAGATTGTAGAGAAGTCCATTATTCATCAAAATGAAACTAAATAAAGCTCTACTGACGTAATAAATAGTAGCCATTTTGAGCGACAGCTATGATAAGTAGTAGTTATTACTATCTTATAGCATTATATAAACAATAGTAAGAAAATGGACTAGAAAAAAAAAAAAATTAACTTTCTTGTCGATATCCCGAAAAGGAGGAAGTCTATATAACTATTGATTCAGCTGGAGGCAATACACGATCTATTGGATACCTTCTTAACTCTTCCATGAAATTTTGTAACCATGGAACGTGCCATATCAAAAATAGTTCGTGCATTGTTATTTATTCAGTGTAATGTAACGGTGTCAACACTATCAATATTTTCAGTACTATTACTATTCAATAAAAAAAAAAACTAGTTATGGAGAATTTGCTACAATTTATACATCAAAATATAGTTTAGAAAATATGCATATGTCAGAATCAATAACATGTAATTTCCGATTTGGTGATTTATTTTTTTCCAAGATGAAGATGGTTTCCAAAGAAATACGATGGTTTGGAGATACTAGTACCTAAAATTGAAATTATTAGTAGCAACAATTGATTAGATTATTAGTAGCTCTATGGAATACTCTTGTTTTAACAATACCAGATCATCCGTATATTTTCATGTAATGTACAAACTGCCCTGACGAGAAGCAAGATACTCTTTATCAAACAATTTATCTGATTGACTAATAACACAAGCATTTTATGGTTTCCAATCTTGAAGGTTATTTACATTTATCACCTTGATAACTTTAATTATTCTACTATAAAATAAACATAAATTCCTTTGTAAATGCGAATAGAACAGCATTTGTGTTACTTTGGTGTGGCTGTAGTGAAGGGAGTCTAGGTTATGATACTATTTTATAGACAACGGAATCTATTCTAAATATATCTTAATAACTTATTAAAGTTAATTCGATCCGGAAATGATTAATTTTCTCTAATAATGATAAAATAAAATTTGGATAAATTAAAAGAAAAAAAAAAAAAAAAACCTGTGGTTTAGTTCTTAAATCCAACGGTGAGTGTGCTGATTGCAAAAGGTTCAAATTTAATATCCCTTTTGGATATTTCCTAAGGATTTTAATAAAAAGAAAGACAGAGCATGAGTCAGATTTATTAAAAAATAATTATATTATTCATTTTATAAAAACTTTCTAATATTGCAAGTTTAGCTAAACAATAGAATTAATGATTGTTCTGTATCTTAATGACTGTTAATATTAATGATTGAACCTTTGTATTAAAGGGGACGTACTTGTGTAAAGAAAATATTACAGAAGCAATGTTTCAATAAAATTTTTGAAATAACTGAGCATATGGGCGATAATATTATAGAAGTTAAAATAAATCAGTTTTTAAATTCCATTCTCTGAAAAATTTAGATTCTGAAAAAATATTCATCGCACCAGAAAAATTTGATTTATGTCATATTATCCTTCTTTTGCAAAGACCGGTTCAATTACCTTTCTATATCTTAAATTAAAAAAAAAAAAAATCTAATGCGGTAAGAACCATTAAATAGTTCACATTATTCATGGTATAAAAGAAGGAGATCTATCACTGGTGTTATAACGCGCTAGTGTAGAACTGTATAGTGAAGATAATTTTAGATAGGCCAATAGTTAACTATATCCAATCGTTGTTTTTTTTTTACTTTCTCTTACTCCTAGTAAGAGAAAGTATTGTAATCGTGTCAAATTTTCGATATTGAGTTTTCACCGGATATATCGGTTTGGAGGTCCTCTGAGTCAAAAAAAATGGTTTTTAGCAAATGGTCTGTGTGTGTGTGTGTGTGAACGGCATAGCAAAAAAACGAAATTTTGAGAAAGAGAAAGTTGTGTGAGTGTTTTACACCAGTTTTACTCCTAGTAAGAGGAAGTATAGTAATCGTGTCAAATTTTTGAGGAAATGGTACTCATAAGCTTTTCTGTAAAGTCCACTTTAGTACAATGTACGGTTCTGCCACATCTATAAAATAAATATATAATTAATAGAAACATTGCTAGAATTCCAAATTTTAGAAGAAAATTTGTTGACGAAAAGTGCGATTTTACAGAATCGATTTTTTGAGTTTTTTTTTAAATTTTCTCAAAAAAAAATGATAACGAATTCAACTGCCCAAATATAAACCTATTTATTTGTAACATTTTTCTAAACAAAATGTGGTTCTGAGTAACCAGAGACTTTAAAAAATTCAAATAGTTTGTTTAATATTATTGGCCTCGCTACAATATTGTAACATTTTTCCCAACTAGCTACAGCAACTAATTTTAAATGGGTTCGTTTAGATAAAATACTCCAAACTTCAATAAGAAGAACACCAATTTATTGTTTAACACAATAAATTACAAAATACAACACTTAATAATAATTAATGCACAGTTTAAACCACAAAAGTTCACTTTGTTCACTTTTTATACATTTTTCACAAACGTACACTTCGTTTGTAACAAGAAAACTCTCCCAACTCTCTGTGGTCCCACTATTTATACCGGGTGGAAAAGTGTCTAGAATGTTCTCAATTCTTCCAGAGAGAACTAGAGCGCGTCGCCAACGCTTCCCAGTGGCTACTAAGAGAACTTGAGGTACATGCTTTCTCTCCTAGCTGGCACCACTTGTCTTCCCACCATCTGTATATTTATTCTAGGACAAATGAGCAAAATTTGAAAAAAAAAAAATTGTCTTTATTTAGAGGAGTAAGAGAAAGCCGTGTACTCTAGATTTTTTTACTCATAAGAAAATTTATCGAAATTGAGTTTTCCCCAGAAATACAAGTTCTGAGGTCCCCTGAGTATGAAAAATATGTTTTTACCGAACGGTCAGCATGTGTGTAAACGAACAAAATAATGTAATGGGATTCGAATCATCAAAGATTCATAGTGCTCCGAAGAGCGGAGAAGCATAATAATTGAATCAAATTTAGTTACAGTTCGATTCATATAAATACAGCGGCTTCAGGACAGTTCAAGAAGAACAGTTTTTTACAACATTTTACGACGAGTTTACAGTCAGTCAGCAATTTTCTACTACCTTCTCATCACTCAGCCAATCTGTGTCTACATATATCACTCTCGCTACATAACTTCTATTGTTAAGTCCTTGAGTGTGCGGGTGCCTTCACAATATTGTTAAGCATATATTCTAGTTTATTACTCTAAAGTCCATTCTCTCCCCTTTCTCAATATAATGGATGAGAGAAGGAGAGAGAATTAAAGAGAATGGATTTTAGAGTAATAATCTAGAACTCTTTTAACATTATATAATGAAAGTATACACAAACTGCAAGAACTTTACGATAGAAGCTAGGTAACGAGATATATTTGATGTGAAACACTCACACAACTTTCTCTTACTCCAGTTCTCAAAATTATAACATAAATTCTATAGTTTGTATACCAAATTTAATGAAATTCTTCGTAAACTGAAAAAAACTGTCCAGTAAAAGCGCACTTCCGGTTTACTAATTTCCTTAAAAGTCGGAATTTTGGCCATCTATTTATTTCTAATTAATTTTGTTTGGATGACAAAATTGTATATTCAACTATGAAAGCACTTCAGAGAAAAACATAACCTCACCCCTCCCCTAAAAGTGCTCTTAAATGAATTTTCCCAGAGAAATGTTTTAAATAAAAGTTGTAGATCTTTGTATTAAAAATTCACATATAAAATATTAATAACCTTCTTTGCTCCTCATCTCGCCATATAACATCTTTAGAACCTGCACCACAAAAACCTTACACTCTAACCATTCTACAGACCAACTGTATCTAACATAGTTACCATCCAATTATAATAATATCATATTTAAACAAAAATATAAAATATATCAACTAATTTAAATAAAAATCACAAAACACCATACATAATACTCTCAATATACAATCACACTACTCTCCTCATACACTGCTTTAAATCAATTACCCACTGAACTGCGAATAGCTATGGTCTAACTCAACCAACAGTAAGTAAACTATGAATACTTTAAATTATAAAAAAATATGTTTAATCATTTAAAAAGGAACATCTATTAATAAATACGTTTTTTTTTTTTCACTCACAGGCCAAAAATAATAATAGTAAAAACATGTCCAATAAATTTAAAGTAACCAGCATATAATCACGTGGTACACTATTTAAAATAAAAACAGCATACTAATGGGAAAAAAATAAAACGCTGATAACAAACTAGCATATATATTCAACAACTAAAGCATACAACCAATAGTGATATAAATTTTCATTGTACTTAATAAGGTGAGTCAATAAATTTGTGGACATAGTAAGATAATAATAAATTTCTATGCAAACTCTATATTATTGTAACATATTATTACTACTTTGTAACTCTTATTTTTTCAGATATAATGTACTGTTTTATTATATAAAAAATACCTTTTGATAATGGCATGTGAAATGCCGAAACGTAAAGGAAATAACTAATTCATCAGAGACATTTTCCGTGGTAGCCTGCTTCGTTTTGTGGTCATCGACCGGTTTCGGGCGTTCGCCCATCTTCAGGATGCGTTTTTCAGACAGTGTGCCAACACAGACTCGTACAGAGACTTAGCTTCACACTAACTGAGGTGTGTTTTTAAATACTAAACTCTTAAACTAGTTAAAGGGATGTGGCCAGATGGGTGGGAAAACACGTGTTTGGGTTGTTAAAGGGCAAATTCTTTTCTTACAGTGGACGCGGGGGTCTAATCTTTAAACTCTGTTGTTGGAGGGAGACTTACTTCACGATTAACTAACCAAAATACTAAAATATACAAAAAATAAAAAATATAAAAAATAAGATGCACAAAATAAATCTAAATAAAATTAAACACCGATTAAACTAACATTTTAAAATTCGTTCATTCGTTTAAAACTGAACGATTTTTTATATAATTAAACTAAGTTTTTCCAGTTCCAAAGAATTAAGAAATTCCAGTCATTCTTTCACTTTTCCACGCAACCCTCACATCCTCGCAAGCATGTATACCTAATTATGTTTTCTTATATAATTAAGTTTTTTATTATGCATCCCACAAAGCATGTCACATCATCCACTCACATACATCCTCCAAATACTCAATATAACATCATCCAACATATTTTTACTCAATAAAACATCCAAATATTTTTCACATACACCCGCTGTTGTTGGAGGGGGACTTACTTCACGATTAACCAACCAAAATATTAAGAATTTACAAAAATAAAAATAAAAAATAAGATGCACAAAATAAATCTAAATAAAATTAAACAACGATTAAACTAACATTTTAAAATTCATTCATTCGTTTAAAACTGAACGATTTTTTATATAAATAAACTAAGTTTTCCCCGGTTGTTAAGTTTTTACTCAATAAGACATCCAAATATTTTTCACATACACACGCTGTTGTTGGAGGGGGACTTACTTCACGATTAACTAACCAAAATATTAAGAATATACAAAAATAAAAATAAGATGCACAAAATAAATCTAAATAAAATTAAACAACGATTAAACTTACATTTTAAAATTCATTCATTCGGAAAATGTCTCTGAATGACACGGAAAATGTCTCTGATGCTTTCCAGCTCTGCGGAACCAACCACCACAACAAATAACTAATTGTTAATTAATAACATTTAAAGAAATAAAAAAGACTTAAGGCTGTCAATGGGTTCAAGTTTTTATTCATAAAACACATAAATACTGTAAATGTCTCTCTTATTTTTTCTTATTGTACCAACATAAGTTAATTTTTTTCCCTGCAATTATTTCTTTGCTAACGGAATACTGGTGGACCAATTATCACCGGTGATGTTTAAGAGGTTCCCTCCACAGGCTTCACCATTCTCAAAACAATATCTTCAGCCCGATTTCCGTGCTTGTAAGGCCCCTCCGGTTGCTGACCTACATATGTTTCTAAATTTATGGTGTACGCTGTCTTGCAGTCTACTAACGCAAAAATTTTTATTCCATATTTTGCTGGCTTAGATGGACGTACTGTCGAAATGAACAGTTACCTCGAATTGCAAGTAACTGCTCATCGATAGTGATGTATTCACTGGGAGAGTAATATTTTTGGAAATTATTTATTGTAATTTCAAAAACCTCCCTAACTGCGGCTTATTTGCCAATTGCTTTACGGGAGTTCCTGTTTCTGAAATCGTCAAACCGTAATGATTTCAGAAGGAAATAGAATCTTTTCTCGGTCATGGTCAAATAGCAAGATTCCACACCATTTCCCTTGGAATTATCCCAAACTTGGTGAAGATGCTTCCTCGAGCACGTAAGGGCTCCAATGAGTTAAAGCAAGCCGACAACAGCTCTTATTTCTGTAACATCAGTTAGGCTGATATCTCTTTCCCTTTGAAATTTACATCGCAAATAATGTTCGATGTAAATGTTGGTGCAATTTGTAATTATGGGTATGATATCATCCAAAAATAAATTTAAAATTTTGATTTCTGAAGAAACTTCTCTTGCCTTGTTTTTTAGCCCTGGAAGATGAGTTATTATGTTAAGAGCTCTAGTTCTAACATTTTTTGGAGGTGTGTTTTTCTCCATTTAGTTGATTTTGAATGATAATTGTCAAGAAAGAAAACACTGGGTGACATATGTAACCCACACGCCTGTTGCAGGGTTAAAGAGATTTTTTAGGAGCCTATCAGGTAGGTTTAAGACAAGCTTTGTTTGTTTGACAGCAGGTGTTCCACCCAAGTCCGCTCTGTTATTTATCTATAACCACTAGTACCTTTTTTTAATGTCCAGCCAAATTTTTAATGTCCGGCTAAATCTTTGTAAACTTTGCAATAATTTTGAAAAAATTTGTTAATTAAATTTTATGAATTGGAGTAAGAGATTTTTTTTTTTTTAATAGTTATAAATTAAAGAAATTCAAAATTTTAAATTATTTTGTCCTCACACGTTAGTCCAATGGCTAGAGTACTCGCCTTTCAGGGCTTGATACCCGTGAGGGCAAAGTCGGTGTTTCATCGTGAGAAAAAATGGGAAGCTACAGTTTTATAGCGCCCTAGGTAGCGAAGGTCAGAACTAAATGGCAGGGAACTGCGGCGGGCTTACACGTCCCCCAATATATCGCTGTCTGGCAAGCCTTGGTCCTTGATGGACTGTAGCGCCATGGGTTTTTCAAGTATTTTATGCTATCATTGAATATTAATCACAAAGCCAAATATAAATAATTTCAAAGTAAAAAGGAACATTATAAAAAAAAAAAATACACAAACACTTTTAGACACAGTCTTTTTTACAGATGACTGGAAAAGTATTTTATGGTAATCTGGCAGAGAGAAAACTTAACGTATACAAATTAATTAATTATATAAAATAGGTAGTAGTTTTCCAATAGCGGTCAACCTCAAAGTAAAGCAGCTGGTAGAGGTACACAAGGCGATGTCCCTATTACCACACTGTCACCTGTTACCTAATTTTGGTGGAGGACATCAAAAAGAGCAATATGATTATTAATACTGTGCTAGTACATTAATAACAGACTGCTAGATAATTAGATACACACTTCTCAATAATGGCAGTGAACTGTGAGGCACGAGCCCATAATAGTATCAATAATTGTAGATCACATAATATTATTATTTATGTGGCCAATATACCAAATTATATAGAATTCATTATAAAGGTTTGTGGTATGTTTATTAAATGATTACCTTAATAAGCATTATCCATAATGATTCCAAGAAAGAAGAGCAGCAGCTGCAGAATCTGAAAAAAAATTATAATAAAGTCAATTCAATTTTTTTTTTTGTTTAATGATATAAGGAAAGTAATGTAATTGTTTCCTTGTTCTGCGCGTCAGTTGCCAAATACAGGAGTTCATAAAATGTCAAGTCTTCGTGATAACTGCCTTACGCTTAATTTTTGTATAAGAATTTTTACTTTCCTTAACTGCTGTTTACAGGAAGTATTGTAATTGAGCCAAATTTTCAATATTGAGTTTTCATCGGAAATATACGTTTCAAGGTTTCCCTGAGTTCCAAAAAAAAAAGTGGTTTTTAGAAAATGGTCTCTGTGTGTGTGTATGTGAACAGCATTTAAATATCTCTAAAACGACATTCCCTGTGGGTATATTACCATGGGATCCCACAGGAACTTATCTGTCAAAATTTCACAACCGGAAGTACTACTTTACTGTATGATTTTTCAGTTTTTTTTTTGTGCAATTTTCTCAAAAACGGCTACAATAATTTATCTTCAAAATAGGTATATTAACTACACATACAAAGAGCTAAAACTTCTATTTGAAACATTTCTCTGGGAAAATTCATTTATGCGGGCTTTGGGTTTCCTCTAAAGTGCTGTTTCAATTTATTATATAATTGTATCTTCCAAATAATATTAAATAGAATTAAATATGGTGCCAATATTCCGAGTATGAAGAAAATCGGTTGACCGATAATGCACTTCTACAGAACAACATTTATTTCAATTTTCTGAAAGTACCTCGAAAAAGGCTCCAACAATTTTCTTTAAACTTATTATGAAGAGCTACAACATACAAAGAGAGAGCGAGCTCACATACAATGAGCTACAAATTTTAGGTATTTTATCCGTCGTAGCATGCATATTCATTTTGTTCCTGACCGGTTTCGAATTTTCATCCATCGCCAGAGCAAATTCACCAAGATGGCTAATGCATGCTACGATAAATTAGCAGATATTATCCAGCATTGCGGTCTCATCCACATATTCAACAGCTACCACTTTTACTTGAAACATTTCCCTGGGAAAATTCATTCGAGGCAGCTAGCTTTTCGAGGTGGGGTTATGTTTCTAATAAAGTTCTATTATACAACTCTTCACTTTATTATATAACTCTATCATCTAAATAATATAGGGTAAAGCTAGGAGAGATGACGCACATTTCAAAGTTAAGCCCTGTATCAAAATATAGGAGATATATTAAAGAGGTAATTCTTATAAAATATATGTCAACTACTATTATCTACAAAAAAAAAAATGTTATTTTTCAAAATAAAGACATTTTCATTTATTCCAGAAACAAAATACAAATACACTACATTTGGCCGTCTTTCCTACTATGGTAGGATAGATGACGCACCATAGGTACTAGACCTCTCCTCTATGAAGGTAACATGGCTGATCGACATGAAACTTGGTAAACACTATGTCTACGTGTGCAACTTTAACGACAGATGGAAATCTTTCATTTCAATTGCAATTATTATAGGATATAAAAAAATTACTAAGCGTTATGAAAATTCACGCTAATGCGTATAAATGTTCCTAGAACACAGAAGAATACACAAAATAACTGAAGAATTTTACAATATGTTCGCTACTGATCTCTCTACTCCTGGACTAACTTCCATGACGCCACGTGGTGGCAAACAAGAGAAGTAAAGCCTGCGTCTTCTCTCCTACCGCGTCATCTCTCCTAGCTTTACCCTAATTTATAATTAAATACGTTGTCAAAATTCCATTTAAAGCAAATCTATTGACCAGAAATGTTTTCTTATTGAAGTTTCTTTCATTTTCTACGTTTTTCTTCAAAAAAGACACGGACTGATTTCTTTAAATTTGAAATATACGTTTTTTTTGAAGCTTTTTTCCAAGAAAGTTCATTTAAAAAAGTTCGGAGCGATAGGAGGGGAAGTTATGCTTTTCTCAATCAAGTCATTTTATTAAATTTAGAATCTTCCTTCAGAATAAACAATTTCTTTAGTTAAAAAATTATAAATTTGAAGAAAATATATCTATTAAACTCTATAAACGGCAGTAAGAGAAAGTCAGTCTGTGTGTTTCCACACCAGACTTTCATAAATATAAATATTAAAAAAAAATGGCGATGAATTAATAAATAGTATAATAAAAAATTGTACAAAGGGTTCCGCGGTGCTGGAAAATCTCTTTACTATCTCCTTCTGCTGCAAGAGAGAATACTGGGATCATGTCAAATTTCATAAATTGAATTTTAATTTGAAAAAATATGTTTATAAGGTACCTTTAATACGAAAATAAAAAAAATTAACTGATTGGGAAGTGAATGTAGATCCAATCTAACTTAGAAGCTCTTTCCCTCCAATTTACTAACCCCACAATTACTTGCTCTTCTGTCCTACCTATCCTCCATTCCAATATGGTTGTCGCACGTAGGATCTAATGAGATTAGAGTACAAGTAGCGCTCCAGTGTCGGAGTTGGAAAACAAAGAATTGCATCTTAAACAGCTACAGGTTTTTCACAAATTAACTAAAGAAATAGTTCAAAGTAAGAATGTATATTTTAGCTAAGACTTTTTCCCGGGTTTCCACCTGCGAAAATCACTGAGAGCTTTTATAAGAAAAATCCGAAAACTGACAAAATTCAATAAAGAATGGTCTCGCTTGAAAAATATTTGTTTTGCTAGTGACACACAAAAGCAAATAATTGATTACGAAGCGTGATTTTTTTTCATTTTTGAATTACACAAAAGTTAATTTCTGAGAAAAAAAATATTTTGGACATCAACATATGCATTTCTAGCTCAAAGCATTACTTTCAATTTCAAAAATAGGACAGGACGAAAAGATAAAAAGTCTTAGGGAAAAGAGCTGTTGAGATATTACAAAGAAGAATAGATAATTATATTCGTAAATCAGTGATCCTAAAAGTCTTACTTAAAACTTCAGAAATGTATATTGCAACATTAGAAATATAAATAAAATTTAATAAACGCCGACTTGTGTTTAATACTAAACCAAAATGGTGACAACCCCAGATGAGTTTGGTGGTCGGAGTAAATTGGCAAAATTGTGTGATGCAGAGGAAATATGTTTGACTGAAATATTTTCATTTTTTTGTTTAGAAGCAATTAGAATTTAAGAGAATTAAGTGCTTCCAACTAATTTTGTAACATAAATAAAATTTTAATAAAACTAAATATTAGAAAAACATGAACATTAAAACAGGAAGACACTCCGGAAGTAATGCATCTCACTTGTAATGTAGTTAAAGAGAAGAGAATGGAAAGGTACAGGTAGCGCTAGTGCAGCGAAAGACGGTTGTTCCAGCTCCAGTAAATTCAGTCGGTAATAAATATTACAATAGTCGGTAGTATACAATATCACTGAATTTTTCTACGTCATTAAATATTGTAAAAATACTATTGAAATAACCGATTTTAATAAACATTTTAATTTTTAAAATAATTAATTAAGTAGTGTTAAAGGTGTAAAAAGTGTCACTTACAATTTTTAAAAATTATTAATTTATATTTTTAGTGTTTTTTTTTTGTTTGTAAACTCGAACCCGGTAATGTGTTTACTGATTTTGTGTTGTATTACTGGAGGATAAATGGACGAAGAGAGTGCTGGGTGAGTGTAATTCAATATTTTGTTTTTATTAATGTGGTTAATTAAACAAACTGTAATCATAAATACTTCGTGCGCTTTTACTTAGATAATGATAACTTACTTTTTTTAAAAGTAATTATTAGTATTTGTGGGGAGGGATTTATGGAACACATACATTGTTAGAAGCGGGCTAATATTTAGCAAAAATTAAAATCTCAAGAGTTTAAAATTTGAGTAAATGCTTCTGGATAAAAGGAAAATGTTTACAATTTTACTACTTTTGTTAAAATATAGAGTTAATTGTTCTGCTGAAATAGCTGTTTAGTTAAAAATTTTCCAAACCTAGAGTTTTGAAACCTAAAGCTTTTCCAAGAAAAGGAATTTGACGGTTCTGAAATAATAAATTGTTGCAGAAGATATGAATTATTTGGCGAAAAAATAATATGCAGTACTTTAAGTTTTTAGTTTTAAAGTACTTTAGTTTTAATAGCACACAATGATTTTATTTATTATAAATGCTTGCACAAGAAAGTGCGTAACATAAATTTAAGCGTTACCTGTGGATTTAGGATATAGTTGATGTTTAAAGAGATACGATTGCATATTAATGCTACTAATTAATAATTTAATTAATAAATTAATAGTAATAATACTCGGTTATCCGGAAGTGCGACTTGACTGAATTTACGGTTAGATTTACGCAATTTACTCGAAATGCCCAAAGAGTTTCATAGAGCTTTTTTATACGCATTGCTCTACATGTACCGATCAATTCGTTGAAACATTTCTTCATTCTAATCTATTCCATTCGAACCAAATAAGGTTTATGGAAGTTCTTGGTAAACTTCATTAAGCAGCATTAACAAAATCCAACAACTTTAATCTCTGTCCCTGTTAATGCGAATGTATATTTGTATGTAAAAATTATATTTTGATTAAATGTATCAATTATTGTACAATTCTACTAATTATAGTAAGTTGGAGTCGTAAAAGATGCATACTTTGAGATCCACTGGGTTCAAAAAACGTTTTTTTTTTCATCTGTATGTGTGACTTTTGTAAGGGACCTAACTAAAGGTGCATGCAAGGCCTACCTTTTATTTTAAACCTTTATGCGAAAATACTTTCAATGAAAGCGTAATTAATCTTTAAGTCTATTTCTGCACAAATGTACGGCTTTATCATCTAAGTTAGTAAAGTACAGTAATGCCCTATTTTTTCAGGCTAGCTTTTAACGTCCACAACTACCAAATTATTCAAACCCTACTTTACCTTTAACATTTTTTAAACGAATATAAAAATTTAGCAGTTATACGCGGGACTCGAACTAGGGACCTCCCAGTTACAAGTCCTTGTTCATAACCACTACACCAACACCCGCCCTAAGGTTTTATCATCTATATAAAATTAAAATAATGAAGGGTTTAATAAAAATTTGTCAAATAGAATTTGTGAGAAAGGCGTATATATGAATGATTCACTAAAAATTTTTTGAAATAAGATTTTTACAAAAATATCGCAACAAAAATTTTTATTATTTTGTTTTAACCAAATATGGTGAGTAAATCTGATAATGCACTGAGATTAATAATTTATTAATAAAATTCAAGTTACTGTTTAATATTCGATTTGAATGCTTTAAATAATTAAGGAATAACAAATGAAAGGAATCAATTTATTTACATATGTCATGAAGGAATCTAATCTAATCTAGAAACTCGGGGCCTTCAAATGGAGGTTCAGCACTTAGACCTCAGCTGGGCCAGGGTACATGCAATGAGGCCAGCAGATGAAGGAATAGAAATTAAAGTTTATTAAAGAAGGAGTTGAGGATTAGTGAACGGTAAACTACGTTAATTATGGTGTTTTTTGTTTGTACCGATTATTTTAAAAATCTCTATTATAATGCACAATAGAAATCCATTTGTAGTAGAAACTAGGGAATATTATTTTTAACTGAACGCTTGGAATCATGAGTTGTTCTATTCGCAAACTACTTAAATGAAGGTGCATTTTTTTATTATAAACTTGCTAAGCATAACAAGCCTTTATTAATCTATACACTACATTGGAACTATGAAACTACATTCTTGGCTAGGCTGTTGATGTGTAAACTTTTGAAACCGGTCCATTGGAATGAACTAAAGAATGCTAGATGTGAGGCTGCATTGCAACTTCTGATTTTATTTGTGTAAAATTTGGATATAAAATATAAAGTATTCATCTTGCACAAATCTTTTGTTAATCCTTTGTATGAAGATAATTAAAATATTTTTAAATTTTGCAAATTAAAAACAACGTTTTTTTTACTAATGCAAAGAGGCAGACAGATAAGCAGGTTGGTTGGTTGTAATCGGTGATGTATGAAAATTAGAAAGCAGGTGTGCAGAAGCAAGAGTGCATGAAGCCTGGAAAACAACACAAGTACAGAACTTCACCAATTGTTACCAAGTATTCTACTACCAGGTGTCTCGTTAGTTTTATTTTAGTATAAAAGTTAGTAAAAAAAAAAGAGTGTTTAAATAATTTTTCTTTAATTCTGCTGAGGGTTAATCTTCAAAATTAGAAACTGCAAATATTCTTTTACGAAATGTTAGGTTATTAGGTTAGAATACACCAAAAAAGATGCCGTGTAGGCGTCACTAATCTGTTCCAATTTCTATAACATAATAAAAACAATCAAAATCATTTTCCTAAGAAATTTAAATAAATAAACAAGACTTTAAAAATATAACAGTAATAAACAGTAGTTTATAGTGTTAATGTTGGATGCATGAAATTGTTTAAATAGGGCATGCAGTGTGAATATGAACAAAAGCACATACATACTTTAGGTTCATGGTCATAACAGACGCTTCTTATAGGCACGCCATAAACTAGACTATCCGTTGTTTCACTTTTTTGTTTGTTAATAAAAACATTATAGCGACCTTTTAATGCAGTAAATTGTTGTAAATCAGAAAAACAAATGATTCCTAAATTTTATAAACGCTCGCATTTCAGTGAACAAGAAAATAACATTTAGGTTTCAAAAAGTATTGCATATTAGTTGAAGACCATTTCAATAGAATGTTCAGTTGCATTAATATTTAATTTTTTTTTTTTTTTAATCAAAACGTCAGTTTTTTTTTTCAGGGAAAATTCGATTTTTAAGTTGAATCGAAAACTAAATTTCAATAAACATTAAAAATATATATTAGGAGATTACCTATTTTTTATAAGCATAAATTACAGAAAACTTAAAAGTGGATTATCTTTTCGAATACCATAAGCGTATCTTTGACGTGGGCGTTTCAATTAAAATCAGCCATTTGGAAGTTCAAATTTACCAACTGTTTTTCATCAATTCTTCGCAACTTTCGACTATAATTTGATCTGATAAAAAAAAAAAAACTGGTGTGAAACACTCACAAAACTTTCTCTTACTCAAGTTTTCAAAATTATAATTAACAAATTTTATAGTTTGTGTACCAAATTTAATGAAATTCGTCGAAAACTGGAAAAAAAAAACAACTGTCCAGTAAAAGCGCACTTCTGGTGAACTAATTTTCTTAAAATTTCGACATTTTGGCCATCTATTTATTTCTAATTAATTTTGTTTGGATGATAGAATTGTATAATCAACTATGATAGCACTTTAGAGAAAAACATAATCCCACTCCTCCTCCAAAAGTGCCCTTAAATGAATTTTCCCAGATAAATGTTTTAAATAAAAGTTGTAGATCTTTGTATGTTTAGTTTATATACGAAGTTTCAAGGAAATCGTCGGAGACATTGTTGAGAAAATCGCGAAAAGTAAAAAAACTATTTACTTAAGTGGTAATGATGTAAAAGTACTTTCGGTTATCCGATTTTTTTCAAACTCGGAATTCCAACAACATATTCAATTCTAATTAACATTATTTAGGTGACAGAATTGTTTGATAAACTGAAATAGCACTTAAGATGAAAACCTAACCCCACCCCTCCCTCATAACTGCCCTTAAATGAATTTTCCCAGAGAAACACTTTAAATAAAAGTTGTAGCCCTTTGTATGTCTAGTTCATATACCAAGTTTTTGTCAGATGCCATGGTGATACTTAAACGGAATATCAAGTTTCAGCTTTCTACGGTTTTTCGTTTTTGTGCTATGCTGTTCACATACACGTACACACACACACCATTTGCTAAAAACCACTTTTTTGGACTCAGGGGACCTCTAAACGGATATTTCC
Organism: Triatoma infestans; assembly: GCA_011037195.1. Lineage (NCBI taxonomy): Eukaryota > Metazoa > Arthropoda > Insecta > Hemiptera > Reduviidae > Triatoma > Triatoma infestans. The sequence goes on along the minus strand of JAAEAF010001073.1, from coordinate 7,328 downwards.
GGTGAAAACTCGATATCGAAAAATTGACACGATTACAATACCTTCCTCTTACTAGGAGTAAGAGAAAGTAAAAAAACGCAACAGCCTATGTTTGGCCAAGGCTTACCAGACGGCGATTTGAGTATTTGAATATGGGGCATGTGTAGTTCCAGCATTCGCTACGTAGGGCGCTACTAACTGTAGCTTCCCACTTTTTATCACGATGGTGAGTCAACACCGATTTTGCCCTCACGGAAATCGAACCCTGAATTCTCGCACGAAAGGCGAGAGCGCTAGCCACTAGACCAACGCGTAAGGACAATCTGATTCTGATGTATTTACTAATTTTACTAATGATCCAAAATGGGCTTCAATTTTTTTTTTTAATATTCCGTTTTTCATAAAGTGTCATACAGTATTTTCATATAGTGTCATACATCATAAAGTTTCATACAATATTTTATTGTATACGATTCTGCCATCTGAAAGATAAATGTAAAAATTAAGAATTTGTATCAGTCGGAAGCGGAACTTGAAGACCGCAGGTCAATGAATGTTATGTACCAAATTTTTCTGGTCTTGTCAATGTTTCAGACGGTATAAAAGCAAAAAAAAAACTTCATTTCAATTTTTTTCAAATCCAAAAGATATTAGGACAATATTTGAAATTAAACTCTGATTCTGCTTCGTAGTTTTTAGTTAAATTTAGTCTGATAATTTTTTAAATGAATCAGAATATGAAAGAAGTATGAATGAATAATAAATCAGAAATATCAGAATGTGATTGTAGGAAGAGAAGTAATGAGTAGGTTATACTATAGCTAGTGTTCGTCCATTTTGGGGGCACGCTTGTGAACAATTACCATAAGTTTTTTTTTTTTTAATTTAAGGCGCTTTAACATCTTTGGTCATTAGCGCCCGGAGCCTTCTCAGTGCACTGCCGGCCTCCGGACAGTGTTCTCTCGCTACAGACAACACTGTCCATCACCGAACAGTGAGCTGTAGAGGCTCGTAGGAAGAAAAAATCTAAGGGTAGCACTGGACTCGAACCCGGGACCTCCGCGTGGGAGTCCAACGCGCTAACCACTTAGCTAATATCTTCCCTACATTATATGCAAGTAATAGCTTCTCGGCGTTGCTGTTTTTTAATATAATTTAAATTTTTATTTGCATTAATTTCTAATGATAACACACTTCCTAAAAGAGGCCTTAATAATATCCCTAATTAAATTTGTAATCCACCTAACCTTCATTAAAAATTATAATTTTAAATATGGCCATTGCATTTTATATTCGAGAAATTCGAGTATAGTTTTTATTGAAAACAATTAATCTAAAAAATTCAGAATTTTATCTCTATGGGTAACCATACATATAAAGTGAATACTTTTACCTTACACAAACATATTTTTCATAAACTCCATATGTATAAATCCATTCTACAAATGTCTGAAAGTTCCTATCGCCACCATTATGCTTCCTTGTTTTGCAATAACCTTAAATTACAATGCCATCATCATCAACTTCTATAGAAAGCATGATTCTATAATGAAAGTAATAACTAAAATAATCTTAGTAAAAAAATACATTTAATAAGAAATAAAATAGGCTAATTTAAAAAACAATTTTTTTTTCTCCAAATATGATTGTGCAATAATAACGTAAATAGTTTAGTACCATTGTCGTTAGAGAAGCGTTGTTTACTATTATTTCCAATCATACAGACATTAATCTTTACCAATGGTACCTTGGTAACCAAAACTGTAACCTTCTCTGTACATGATGTAAAAATGAAAGAGATTTAATTTGTAAAACATAGTTGTCTATATTATATTGATGAAATACTATCAAAAGTAATTAATTCATATGAAAATAATGACGTTTAAAAATCACCACTTGATTGTCTTATTTAAAAAAAAAATAAAAAAATAAATTCTATTCAATATTTCCTCATATAATGGAATTCCTGAACACTATTTTGAACATTTTTTTTTTTTTAATTATAGTAATTTGAATTTTTTTTAATTAACTTAATGAAAATAATAATAGTAATTACTGGTTAACAAGTATTAAGTAATTTTCAAACATCAATCCTAACGACCATCTGATAATTTTTATTAGTATAATTTCCTCTTTTCTACGTGTATAAATAGTTGAAAGATGCAGTTAAAAAGTAAATTTTTATATTATGTAATCATCAAACAAACAAAAGAACACATTCTATAGCGTAAGAGAAAGTGATAATTGAATGTTCAACATTATTAAGATTTTTATTTTGTGTTTATGATAATTTCAAATTTTTTAGAAAAGTAATTTCCAAAAAATTGTTAATTGTTCTTTAATTTTGAATTAATAAATAAAATTTATGAAATTTAGAAACAAAGGAATTCTGTTAATACTAGAATTAATATTCCAAAAGGAGAAACAATGGAGTAGCAATGTTAACACCATTGGAGTTTTCGATGTAATGGAATATTTATTGAGGCGGGTATCTTTTGCCTAACTTAAATTCTTAACTATACACATACACTAAACATGTTAAGGCCAAAACAACTTTTTAGAAGTACATATGCATAATAACAGTATGAAAACTAGGGCATGAAATAATAAATAAGATATCTGCTACCATCGTTTAAAAATTGGGTCGTACCAAAACTGCGATGTAATAATCAATATAAAATTGATATCTAGAGTTACTTACTGTTTTATGTATAAGTATCTTGTCCCAGTTTTTATCAGTATTGGGTGATCATTATATGTAATAAGTAGGAAGAATCATTCCATTTAAGAAAAAATGGCAAACATTAAACATCATTACATGTTAATTCAGTCAAGAATAGATCCTAATATGTTTGTAAATAATTGGTGGTTAGTTAGGAAGAAAAAAAAAATCAGATTTTACATCTCTTACCAATATGTATAAAAAACCATTTCAAGCCCTGACGAAATAAAATGACAGGATAATTGTGGTCTACTTTGTGTAAAGTTTATCTTGTTAGCGTTTGCAGTGAAAAAAAAAGTCGATAAGTGAAGTATGAACTTCAGAGATAAAGTAATGTAAGTTAGTTTAAAAAGAGTTTATTAAACCATGGTTCGATATCAAAGGTTTACCGGAAATTACATCAGTTTTATTAATTTTTGTTTTATAAAACTTTGTAATTGTAATTCTTCTCATAATATTCTAATGGAGAAATTTCCATTCACTAAACATACAGTATACTGAAATGATATTGTAATGGGATCTGAATCATTATAGATTCATAGGATCCGAAGAGCGGAGAAACACAAAAATGAATCTAAAAAAGTTCATTACTCCTCACCTAGGCCTACTAGAAAGGGACAGTTCAATTCATATAAATAGAGCGTCACAGTAGAGTTTTACAACAGTTTCGACGAGTTTATAACCAGCCAGTAACCTTCTCTCATCAATCAGCCAGTCTGTCTTTATATGTATGTTACGCTCAAAGATCGAAAATGTTCGTGGAGCCAAAAAAACAGCTCATAACGCGTTTTGGTCAATGTAAAACATCCACATCGCATAATTCGTGTTGTGGCAATCGTGCTATTCGACCAAAACGCATTGTGGCAATGAAGAAAAGCCATGACGCGTCTGAGCACTAGTTTTTGTAACCATATCACGACGGACAGGTTATAACTTGTCGGCCTGAGTACAACGATCCATTAAAACCAGTAGAGTTGTTTATTCATTTCTTGTCTGCTTCTGACGGTAAACGTATATCAGCGCTAACCATGACTAATAAAAAAGAAGTGTTTTATGATAAATTACGTGAGTTTGTGGAAAGAAGCACTGATCGCAGTTTTATCATGATTACAGAAAAATATTTAAATATTTAATAATGACAATACGTCATGCAGCGGTTTTCAATTTTTAGCAGCAGAAAGAGCATTAAGGACATTGTCTGTCTGGTACTTATTAAAGGACAAACAATTTTTCCTAAGTATATCTACCAAAAAGTTTCGAGACTAGTAGGATCCATATCGCAAATCATTGCGTGTCGTATTCTAATGCGCGTCATGGCTTTTCTTCATTGCCACAATACGTTGTGGTCGTATAGCATGATAGCTATGACACGAATTTCGCTATGTGTGATTGCCTCAACGCGTCGTGAGCGTTTTCATTAAGAGCCATAACACGAATTTCGCGATGTGGATGTTTTACAGTGACCACAACGCGTTGTGAGCTGTTTTTTCGCTCCAAGAACATTTTCGGTCTTTGAGCGTAACATATATGTATGTATGTCCTTGTATTGTAAAGTCCTTGCATTCTGTGAGTTCTATTCATTGTTCAGCATATCATCTAGTTTATTTCTCTAAAATCCATTCTCTCTAATTCTTTTTCCTCCTCACATCCATTACAATATTTTAGTGAGAAGTCTCACGTTAAAATTACAGGGTGAAACTGGAATGGATTTGGCGAATAGGCATCATATTCAGACTGACCCGACCATATATGTACTTATTCCTCATAAATCTTGCTAGTTCGTAATACTTGTAATTATTGTTCAGAGATAAGTGTTGTCCTTGAAAACCATTGGACTATAACTAGTTATAGTTGTGTGTATGTAAGAAACTTAATTTAGTAGCAAAAATGTAAACTAATTTAATGTTATCATCCAACATTTCTTTATTGTTTTTATTGTTAAAAACATTTCTTTAAAGCATTAGTAATTAAGAATATAATAAATATGTTTAATTAAAAAAAAATCTTTTATTTATTTGCTGGCTAATTTGAGAGAAAATTCCAAGAAAATAAACTCAGAAACTTATTCTTTAAAGTCGCACTTCCAATTAACCGATTTATTTATTTCAAATTTGGAATTATTGCAATACTTCTAATGTATATCAATATTATCTAGGTGGTAGAACATAACGGAAATGAGGCTTTACAGGAAACATAACAAACTCCCCCCCCCCAAATAAATTTTTTCAGAAAAATGTTTCAATTAAAAGTGATATGTATGTAGATAGTGTACGAAGTTTAAAGAAAATTGTTTGGTTCCATTTTCCAAGAAAAACGCGAAAAATAATTCGTCCCACTTTTGATTGATGGATTTTGTCCAATAACTTCGTATCAGATGGGATGTTTAGTACCTAAACAGAATATCAATAAATAATAAATGAAATTGTTAACAAGGTAGCTTTTTTTTTTTTTTTTTTTTTAATTACCATATTACTAGTTACAGCACGAAGTACCTCCATTTACAGTAGTAGAGTATGTCTAAACTCTCAGCTATCGCAGATCGATTTAACTATAAATTAAATGATACTGTTTAACTAAAAGTTACCTTATCTGAATCTTATTGACAAAATTTTATAAGTAATGTTTATCTGCTAATCGATTTTAATTCAAATATAACTTGTTCCTATATAACTTCAGAATAAAATCATTAATAATAATAATAATAATGTTTTTGGGATCTTATCCGTCTTAGCATGTATATTTGTGATGTTCCTGACCGGTTCCGGCTTTTCAGAATATAGTTATCAGTATGCGACTAGGAGAGTTGACTTCAACTTAATATTTCTATCACACATTACACTTGTCTGATTTGTAAGCGGGAGGTTATAAGGTACCGTAAATAAGAAAACATTTGTTGAATATGTGGATTGATGGGTCCGCAATCCTGGATAACATCTGGTATTTTATCCGTCATAGCATGCATATTCATTTGGTTCCTGACCGGTTTCGGATTTTCATCCATCGTCAGAGCAAATTCACCAAGTTCATGCAAATAGAGAGTTCACTTCAACGTAATGTTTCTGTTACACTCACAGTTTTTGGTTGTATATATATGTGCGGAAGGTTATAATGTTATGTTTCGCATGTGTGTATGTGTTTAATGACAAAGTAACCTTACCTTATAACACATAACACAACCAACAAAACAACAAGTATGAGTGTAACACACTACTTGTGTTAATAATAATAAATTATTATTAGACATTAGAAAATAGTGTATAATAAATAGCATGTTTTGATGAATACTTTATAACTAAATTTTAATAGTGGTGTTAAGTTTGCTCAGTATTTTTTATCAAGTCATTTTTATTAGGGCGGGGCGATAAGTTATTTCAGGAGTATACTATACTAATAAGAATAGATAAAGTTTGCCACAATTTCGAGGCAATGCAAACTTTATGGACAGTCAAAAGTCTGTAAAAATAATAAATAAATGTGAAATCCAAGCAAGGTTAATACAAGAAAGTATGTATGATATGTAAGAAGGTTAGCTTATATCCTCCCTCACTATATAGAATCAACAAACCAACAAGTGTGAGTGTAACAGAAACATTACGTTGAAATGAATTATCTATACGAACTTGGTGAATTTGCTCTGACGATGGATGAAAATCCGAAACTGGTCAGGAACCAAATGAATATGCATGCTACAACGGATAAAATAACAGAAGGAAACATTTAGTTATTTGATATTGTAATCTGACGATAGAATCTGAAAATCCGAAACCAGTCAGAAACAAAAAAAAATGTGCATACTTACGATGGATAAAATCCCCAGATGTTATCTAGCATGCTAGATCTAGAATCCAGATATTCAATAAGATGTTTTAGTAATATAACACTATCTCATACACTATTTATATTAAAACGTAATTATTATAATTATTTTAAAATATTTGTATTGTGTCTCAATAATTATTTAATTTTTCGCTAAACAATTTGTTAAAACTTAAGTCAATAAAAGTGAATATTTTTTTTGAAACTGATTGCAATTTGTATTCAAGTACAGCGTGTTCATTATTTAATTGTGGTTCAATTGAAAGTGAAAATATTTTATAATAATTCTATAAATTATTCAATAGTAAAATGCTACTGAAATTGTGTTTCAAGGAATGGTAGAAGAGAAGTTGGCAAGGTTCATATGAATAATTAATTGGAGGAAAGGAAAATGACAGCTCTGGGAATGAGAGATTTGGAGTAGCACCTAGCCTCGAAAAGAGATTCTAGAAAGGCCATTATTTTAAGATTGCATTAGGAGAAGAAGCATTATTTCCTGTTTAAACTGAACATTTTTATGTGCATTTTTTTGTACACATCATTAAAATATATGTACAAAATAACTTTAAGTTCCTAAAATTCCCACATTTATACTGCGTTCAAGGAAGTGCAAAAAAAAGATTATAGGTGAACGTACCTTCTTACAAACTCGAACTGCAACTGGTCAGCTATAGATAGGATGCATAAAAAAAGCTTCCTGCCTTTTTTTTTGTGTAATCTAAATCGGCAACTATTTAGGGGCTTTGTCAACAATCTTAAATGGAAATTATAACAATTAGTTTCCACACCATAAAAAATATTAATATAAAAG